>JAAAKG020148867.1:0-31940 GCA_010014905.2 Druon quercuslanigerum | reverse complement strand
GTTTGATACAGAGGGAGGATTTTTTTTTCAGAGAGGGTCTATAATCCGTTCCGGAATTTAAATACGGCCACTAATCTGACCGGCGTTGACACCTGTCAAAGTCCAGGCTAATTTTGCAACCCTTTCTAATTCCAATAGTAATAACTAGAAAAACATTTCTGAAAAATAAAAATAACGTTCAGTAATATGGGTGGGGGTAGAATAATTTTTTTAGAGTTTGATACAGAGGGGAGGATTTTTTTTAGAGTGGAGGATTTTTTTTCAGGGAGGGCCTATAATCCGTTACGGAATTTAAATACGGCCACTAATCTGAACGGCGTTGACACCTATCAAAGTCAAGGCTAATTTTACACAAATCACCCAGTTACTGGTTCGAGGTAGCGTATACTAGTCCTGAAATTATTTGGATTTCTCAAATGAATCCAAGACCTGCAACTAAAAAAAATCCTCTGAAATTGGGAGAATTATTTCTACAACAATTTCCGGTAGAACATCATCGACTTTGTGAAATCGCCGCGCGCGTGGGGAGATCAAAGGAACTCTCAAATTTTGCCGAAGTCAGAAGTTTAGATTTTCGAGCGCAGGCGCAAAAGTACGAAATCTGAGTGTAAAAAGGGAGATGAAGCGAAGAGAAAGAGAGATAAAACGAGCACCGACAGTTTGTGAAATTGGCACTAATTGCGAGTATCCGCGCGGGCGAATGGCGAACGTGAGTTGATCCGCTCTGCATGCTTCGTGCGAGGTTATGAGCAATAACATTATTCAATAACGACGATAACTGGTTCTTGCTACATTGTAAGTACGTGCGTAGGTCAGTCATAATTCCTAGTCAGTAATCGATGGTCTATAGATAGATGGAATTCTAGACGGTGTGCATTAAATAACTGCGAATATGTTAATCTCTTTTTCAGAATTAAACAAGGAAGCAGTTAACTTTTTATTAATGTTGTTAATCACGGGAAAAAGTTTATAGCTGAACCAGAGATATTAATCCTTGATCTGGCTATAAATAAGGAGTAAGCTAAGACACGAAAGCAGGTCAGGACTGTAGGTGGGCTGTCGGAAGTTGTGCAAGTCGTTCCGCAATTTCTGGCGATTCACCAGAAATTGCTGAATAAGCTGCGCTGAATGGGCTGCTCATGCCGTTTGCTTCAATGCTATGGTCTTCCAATTTAGAATTCTTCTGAATTAGATTCATTAAGAAATTTGAAAGCAGTGCAGGTTTCCTTATTTTTCTGTAGAGAGACGCATCTCGCTTTACGATCATATTTATGTGTCTCTTGTGGGAGCACTTAAATGTGCTTCTGTTCCCACAAAGCGAAAGGCGCGGTTTTAATTTTTTTATACTTATTTTTATTTTTGTCCCTATTTTTACCCGTTTTTACTTGTCGATTCTGGTTTTTTTTTTTTCGTCTTAAAAATCGCAGAGTTGCAGCTACAGGTCGTGCAAAACCACAAACCACAAGACGCGTTGCTCCCGCTAAGTTTAGACGCATGTGGGTAAAAACGACTTAAAGGATGCACTTTTTCGTTTGAGTTAATAACACAGTCGTATTTCTGATACCTGCAGACAGAAAAAGACTTACGCGCTAATGAATGCAAAAATATCGTGGTCTGGAACAGTATTTTTTAGTGTCTTTAGAAGACTTTGTACATAATTTATTTCAGTAATTTAATTTATTTTTTATTTTTTGTTGCAGGTAAGAGACAAGACAGTTTACAAGACATTTTTTTGCAGAAGGTAGTATTTTCAAAGACGCGGATCATCAGTTGTGAGTCAAGTTCTTTCACAATAGCCATGAATCAAAATAAAAAAAAATAAATAAAAAAAATAGTAAAATCAATAAATCAAAATAAAATAAAATGTTGGAAAATGTCACATTTTTCATTATTCGTAAGAACAAGACAAAAAAATTTTTAAGTATTTAAAAAAATTAGGAAAACTGAATTATTTAAAAAAAATGTAGAAGTTAGAAAATTTGAGAATAATTGAAATCTTGCAATTTATTTTAACATTTTAAATTTTAAATCTTGATTTTCGAAATGTGCAAAAAACAACGTAAATTTTAAAGCCAAATTTTTCAATTTCGCAGGATTATGAAAGTTTAGAAAAAATTCGGGTAAATAAGATATGTATTAAGAAGTTTTAAAAACGAGAGAAAATTTTTTTAAATCTAAAACAAAATCTATATTGTCGAAGAGTTCGAAGAAGAATTCAAAAAGATTAAAAAAAATTTCTTATAATTTCTTGGAAAATCTTAAATGATTTTTTATTTTCAAAAATTATTTTACAGCTTATATTTAAAAACATTTCAAAACATTTCAAAGGATTTGCGAAATCGTAAAATAAGAATTTGAAAGATTTGAATTCAATTATTTTGATTTGAAACAGTTTCCAAAACTTCTTGTGATAGAAATTTTAACTTTTTGATTAAAAATTCAGTTGTTTGGTTAAAAATTAAATTATTTTGTTGAAATTTCGTCTTTTTTGGACGAATTTGGCTATTTTTTGTTCAAAATCATATTTTTTAGTAAAAATATCAACTATAATATTTTTCGTTTATAATTAATGTTTTTTGGTTAAAAATTGGACAATTTCTTTAAAAGCTGAATTTTTTTTAGTAAAAATTAATTTTAAAAAAAAAGATCCATAATTTTAGTTGAAAAGTAATTGTTTGGTTGAAATTTTGCACTTTTTGGTAGAAAATTCAACAATTTAGTTTTTAAATGAACTTTTTTGTTGAAAATTCATAATTTTGGATTTAAACTGTTTTTTGTTTTTAGAAAAATTCCTCTTGTTTGGTCAAAATTTCATCTTTTTTGGTTGAAAATGCAACTGGTTTGAAAATAATCTTTTTTATTAAGGATTCAACTATTCGGTTGACAATTCATTTATTTTCTAAATAATTTTTAAAAATTTCAAATAATTTAAAACAAGTGGATTTTTGGAAATTTGAAAGGTTTTAAGAAGATAGCGAAATTTAAGCTAAATTTTAGACATAATTCACATAAGTTTGAATTATTTAGAAATGTTGAAAAGATTTTAAAATAATTTTACAGTTTTAAAGATTTAAAAAAATTAAGAAAGAATTTCGATATCTTTTATTTAATTTATCTCTAGTACCAAAAACAATCAGAGATTAATTTTTGTTCGAATTTTTATTTATTCCGATTTTCTCGAAACAATCACTTTTTTTGATTAAATTTAAAAAAAATTAGAGACTTAGGATCTCTGAAGCATGATTTTTTTTTTTTTTTAAACAAAAATCGAAATATTGATTGCAATCCGCAGTCAAGCCTGTTCCATTTTTTTTTTTTTTTTTTTGAAAAATTTTCATCTTATTTGTTATCTAGTTCTGTGCTGACATACTTCCAGTTTAATCTTATTTTTTCGATTTTTAGATTAAACCATTAGTGACAAAAATATTATTTTGGTCGAATATAATTATACTAAATTATAATAAAAAGGAGACTTAGCATTTACAACCATTTTTAAATTTTTATTCGGAGACTTACAATCTCGGAAGCATTATTTTATTTTGTTTATGAACTAAATATTTAATTGTTGATTGCAATCCGCATTAAAAATTCAATTGTTTGGTTGAAAATTTAATTATTTTGTTGAAATTTCGTCTTTTTTGGACAAATTCGACTATTGTTTATTCAAAATCATAACATTTTTTAGTGGAAATATTAATTATAACATTTTTTCGTTTAGAAAACTTTTTTCTTGAAAATTCATAATTTTGGATTTAAAAAATTAAACTGTTTTTTAGAAAAATTCTTGTCATTTGGTTAAAATTTGATCTTTTTTTGTTAAAAATGGTTTGGAAATAATCTTTTTGATTAAGGATTCAACTATTCGGTTAAAAATTCGTCTATTTTTTCGAATAATTTAAAAAAATTTCACATTACGTAGATATAGCTTTGAATTACTTTATCTCTATTACCAAAAATAATTAGAAATTAATTTTTGTTTGAATTTTTATCGAAAAAATGTCGATGTTGGAATCTTCAATTCTGATTTTCTCGAAACAATCACTTTTTTTACTAAATTTAAAAAAAAATTCAGAGATTTTTATTGCAATCCGCAGTCAAGCCTGTTCCAATTTTTTTTGTTTCTTTTAAAAATTTTGTATCTTGTTGGTTATCTAGTGACTTAAAATCTCGAAAGCTTGATTTTATTTCGTGTATGCACAAAATATTGAATTGTTGATTGCAATCCGCATTCAAGCCGGGTCCATTTTTTGTTCTTTTGTAAAATTCCCATTTTTTGTTATTAATCTCTGTGCTACCACTCTTCCCTTGTTCTCTAATTTGATTTATTTCTAGATAATACCATTAGTTACAAAAATATTATTTTGGTTAAGTATAATAAGATATCGTGCTTTCAGTGAGAGGAGATTTGATATTTACAACCGGGAACTTTTGTGGGCGAAAGTAACTTCTAAAATGTAAGCAAATTTTTTAAAATTTCCTTTAGATTTCCACACTTCCGACCCGTTACTAGCTTTCCTCCACATGTGTATTACTTACCATTAGATGAAACGGGGTCAGAAAGGAAAAATAGATTCGAAGATTAAACGCCATTCGCATTCTCTCTTCTATGAGGGAGATTAGATATCCATTATTCTGAAAATTGGAAGGGGAAGATTGTTCAGGGGCGCAGTTGTTATGCTAATGTCGATTCTTGATGGTATTTACTATACGATTCCATGCACACTTTATGAATGGGGATTAATTTAATTCACGCTAAAATGCACTTGATAAGACACTAAACACATTTACATAATTTATTCTTCGTTTTCATTCAACGACAGTTGCTATACAATTGCTAAATATGATTTTCAGAAATAATTTTTTTAATCCAAGATTCCTGTTATCGACATGTTACCGACATCGAGACAATTCTACATGTTCTACAATTCTTGTGGTTCACCGATGACGTAATAAAATTTGCGAAATTGTGAGTAACGAATTTTGCGTAAACAGCTTCAAGGTCGAGATGATAAAATCACCTTGAAGTTGTTTACGCTAAATTCGTTACTCACAATTTCGCAATATTATTGTATGACGTCATCGGGGACCTTCTTGTCGGTAGCAGGAATCATTTTTTCCAAATTTATGCTACTATTGAGACGATTTTATATTTTTCAAATGAATTCAAGGCCTGCATGTGACGCCTTTCTTCAAATTTGGCTTGAAAAATAACAAAAACTATTCGGCATTCGGAAAGAAACAAATTTTCTTTTATGCTCGCAATAATGCTAGCGCACCGGCTGTGAGTCGTTCAGGTTTTATGTTCCCTGTTCCCTTATTTTTCCCCTTTTTTCTTCTATATTTCATTCATTTTGGAAAATTAAATAAATGTTTAAATTTTCAAGTTTCAAGTTTTCATTATTTTAATAATTTTGTTTAATTTAGAGAAGTGATTTATTTTGAAAAATTATTCAAAATTGGAATTATTTTAAACGATATTTAGAAGTTGTGAAAAATTTTTATTAATATTTTTTAAATTGAAATTTTTTTATACAAATTCCGATCTAGTATTTGTAATTTCTGAAAAGAAAGAAAATTCTGAATTAGGACAGGATTTTTTTCCAAAGAATTATAATTCTGAATTGAAGCAGGGAATTTTTAAATTTAAACCAGTTTTGAATTGAAACTGGTATTTATCTAAAAGAATTATAATTTTTCTTGGAACAGGGAATTTTTTATTTTTAACAAATTCTGAGTTGAAACTGGAATTTATCCAGAAAAAAAACAATTCTCAATAAAAAATTGAATTTTACCAACAAAATTATTGTTTTGCATTGCAAGTAGGTATTTTTAAAATGAATTTAAATTACGAATTGGAACAGGGAATTTCGCAAAAAAAAATTTTCATTTTTACAATTAGTTGAAATGGAAAATTTTCGAAAATAATAAAAATTCTGGATTTAAATTGGGAATTTTGAACCAATTCCGAGCTACAATTAGAATTTAAAATTGCTTAAAATGGTATAATTTTGAACATTTTTAAATTTACTGATTGGCTCTTTAATTTACAGCATTGAAAATTATTTCGTGGATTTATATTTTTGGAACTGAATCTGAATATTGGAACTCTATAATTTATAAAAATTTAAAATTTGTAATTTTGCAGTGTGAATTTATTTAATTCGAAATTGTGCATTTTATTACAAAATTGTTGAATGAAACAACTTTCAAACTTCAATTTTCAAAGTTTAAAATTCAAGACCCATTTAGAAATTTCGATAGGGGGTCAGTAGGGTCGTGGATTGATTTCCCTATTTCTAATCAGGCGCTGGTCGGGAAATTGGAGAGGGCCTGACTAGTTCTGAAACGCTGTTTTTAGCCAGGTTCTAGCAGGAAATGTAATTTTTTCGGAACACTTACGTTTTTCATTAGGTTGACATTTTTTTCTTTAAAAAAAAACGGGATACAGATAGATTTTCCATACTTATAAGATGCACGAAATTCTACACTAGAACCTGACAGGGCACTGATCAGTTTTTCCTAGACTAGACATTCTGGTAGGGGCCCCAAATAGTTTTTGCTGGAATATATATTCTGGTGGAGGCCCCAACCATTTTTTCCTAAACTAGATATTTTGATAGGGGCCCCAAATAGGTTTTGCTGGAAAATATATTCTGATAGAGGCCCCAACCAGTTTTTTCTAGTCTAGATATTCTGATAGGGGCCCAAAATTGTTTTCCCTGGACTATATATTCTTATAGGGGCCCCAAATAGTTTTTCCTGGACTAGATATTCTGATAGAGGCCCCAACCATTTTTTCCTAGACTAGATATTTTGATAGGGGCCCCAAATAGGTTTTGCTGGAACATATATTCTGATAGAGGCCCCAACCAGTTTTTTCTTGACTAGATATTCTGATAGGGGCCCAAAATAGTTTTCCCTGGACTATATATTCTGATAGGGGCCCCAAATAGTTTTTGCTGGACTAGATATTCTGATCGAGGCCCCATCCAGTTTTTCTAGACTAGATATGTTTGATAGGGACCCCATTGAAGCCCAACTTTAAATAAGCAACATTTTTTAGATTTAGTGTTCAATTTCTTAAATTTCATTGACCTTGAAAAATGTTTACGAACCGGGAAATGACCGGGAATTTTTTTTCTTTGATTAAAACAGCCACCCTGATATTCTCGAGAGCTCAATATAAATTCTTGGGCATTCGAGAACTCTACTCGTTTTACATTTGAAATGGGTATTTCTAATTCAAAATCCTTTGATCTCAAAAGATTAAAATTTTTTTCCCAATTTACTCTAGTTTTCCTACAATTGAATTTCTGAACCACTATGATACCTGAACTTTGTGGGAATTTTTTCGGAATGAAAAAGGAAGAACACAAAGACGATTTTCCCCCCAGAAAGACCATTTTCATGAGACCTAAAAACGACCCTTTCATCTTGGCTGGTGGTAGTTTGGCGAGCCCCACTACTCTCGTTTTGGCATTGGGCTGAGTAGGATCCTCCGTTTTGGGAGGATCTCTTATTCAGTCTTTCCGGCGTAACTCGATCAGGGTTGGCTGGTTCGTAACCTCCTAGAAAGATGAGTTACATTCCACGCTTTTCCAACCCAGAATAAAGCATCCGGTTTGCTTCAAAGTTTCTTTTGAAGTCTCTGTTCCATTGCAATAGAATGATGCCGGGATGGAATATAGAGAGGCCTGGGATCGGAAATATTGTCAATAAAAAAGGATGACTTTTTAACAAAATTGTTGAATTTTCAAACAAACTATAAAATTTTTAACTGGGATAAAAAATATTTATAAGTACAAGGCAAATGGATTACTAACTAGAATATTAAATCAGAATTATCGCAAAACTTACTAATTTTTTCCCGGACAATTTTTTATTTTCCCTGGCGATTATTATTAACATTATTATTTTTAACACAAAAAAAATTTTAACGCAAAGTTGAATTTTTAATGGAAAAATAAGCAACTTAATATTTATTTATTTAAAATTTTTAATTTATTTTTAAATTTAAATTACGACAGTAATTTTTCAATGCAAACAAAAGAAATTGTTGACAAAAATATTCAATTCACAAATCTCGAATTTTTAAGAAACAAGTTTAACTTTAAAACCTTGTTATTAAATTTTTAACCAAAAAGATGAATTTTTAAAGAAAAATATTAATTTTCAACCGAAAAAAGGATTTTTTAACAATTTTTTTTTTTAAATCAGTAAAACGTAAAATTTTTATTTTATATTGTTTAAATCTGTTTACAAAAGATTCTTAATTAAAAATATTATAAGTTTAAGATCATTTTTAGTTGAAAGTTAAACTTTTTGGTTGAGAATTCTTAAATTTTGTTTTAAAAATCCTTTTTTCGGTTGAAAATTAATAATTTTGTTTAAAAAAACAAACAAAAAAATCAGTAAAACGTAAAGTTTTTATTTGAAATTGTTTTAATCTGTTTATAAAAGATTTCGGATGGAATATTAACCTTTTTTAGTTAAAAATTTAACAATTGGGATGAATATTTGTTTTTTAAATAAAAATTTACACATTTAGTTGAAAAATGGACTTTTTCGGCAGAAAATGTTTTTTTTTCTTCGAAAGTACTTAAAAAATTCATCCTTCAGGTTAGAAATAAATTTACTGGTTTAAAAAATAAACCCTGTCGTTGAAAATTATTTTTTTTGATTTAAGATTTATTTCTTTGGACAAAAATGATTTTTTTAAAACAATAATTAAAGTATTTCATTTAAAATTTATTTATTTTTTAGTTGAAAATAATTTCTTTACTAAACTAAAAATGAAAATACTATTCCACTTAAATATTTCATAATTTTAGGTAGAAATTCTTTTTTTTTGTGTTTTTTAATTAATTTTTTCATTAATTTTTTTACAGAAAGATTTATTTATTCTATTTGTGGTTGAAAAAAGATATTTTTTAGTTTAAAATTTTTATTTTTTGGTTAAACATTGATTTTCTTGACTTAAAAATTTAATTACTAAAGTGTTAGTTCACAATTTATCTTTTTTTAGTAAAAATTATTTTGTTGTTGAAAGTTCAACTTTTTCAGTTGAGAATCCATCATTTTAGATGAAAATTCATCAGTTAAAAAGAAATTGATTTTTTTCTAGTTTAAAATTCAACTATTTGGTTGTAAATTGGTCTTCTTTAATTGAAAATTCAACAATTTTATTAAAATTCATGTATTTTGTTGAAAAATTGTATTTTTTGTTAAAAAATGAACGTTTTTGTTTAAAAATTCAAGTGGTTTAGTTAAAAATTCATCATTTTAGTTAAAAATTGTTCTGTTTAGTTAAAAATTCCACTATACCAGGTGAAAATTAAATTATTTTGTTATTTTAGTTTTTTTGTTATAGTTTGCGTTTAGCGAGGAATATGAGTGTTACTTTCGGTTGACCAGGAAAATTGAAAAACATGACCGGAAAATGAGCGGGAAAATTGAAAATATGACCGGGAAAATGGAAAAACATGACCGGGAAATGACCGGGAAAGTTTAAAAAATAAAGATCTTCAAATTATAACAATTTAAAACTAGAGTCTTTTATAAACAGATTAAAACAATTAAAAATGAAAATTTTATGTTTTACTGCTTTTTTTTAACCAAAAAGATCAATTTTTAAACAAAAATATTAATTTTCAACCGAAAAAAGGATTTTTTAACAAATTTTTTTTTTTAAATCAGTAAAACGTACAATTTTTATTTTATATTGTTTACATCTGTTTATAAAAGATACTTAATTAAAAATGTTATAAGTTTAAGATCTTTTTTAGTTGAAATTTCAACTTTTTGGTTGAGAATTCTGGAATTTTGTTAAAAAATCCTTTTTTCGGTTGAAAATTATTATTTTTGTTTAAAAATAGATCTTTTTGGATAAAAAAAAATCATTAAAACATAAAATTTTTACTTTATTTTGTTTAAATCTGTTTATAAAAGTTGTTTTAACCAAAAATATTAATTTTCGACCAAAAAAAGGACTTTTTAACAAAATTTCAGAATTCTCAACCAAAAAGTTGAAGTTTTAACTACAAAAGATCTTAAACTTATAAAATTTTAAAACCAGAATCTTTTATAAACAGTTTTAAGCAATATAAATAAAAAAATTTTCGTTTTACTGATTTTTTTTTTTAACCACAAATATTAATTTTGAATTGAAAAAATGATTTTTTAACAAAATTCCAGAATTCTCAACCAAAAAGTTAAAGTTTTAACTAAAAAAGATCTTAAACTTTAACATTTTAAATTTAGAATCTTTTATAAACAGATTTCTAGAATATAAAATAAAAATTTTACGTTTTACTGATCTTTTGGATTGTTTTTTTTTACCAAAAAGAGTAATTTTCTACCGAAAAGAGTTTCAACTAAAAAATATCTTAAACTCATAAAATTTTAAATCTATAGTCTTTTATAAAGAGATTAATACAATTTCAAATAAAAATGTTACGTTTTTCTGATTTTTTTTTCACCAAAAAGATTAATTTTCTACCGAAAAGAGTTTCAACTAAAAAAGATCTTAAACTCTTAACATTTAAAATCTATAGTATTTTATAAAGAGATTAATACAATTTCAAATAAAAATGTTACGTTTTCCTGATTTTTTTGTTTGTTTTTTTCACCAAAAAGATTAATTTTCTACCGAAGAGTTTCAACTAAAAAAGATCCTAAACTCATAACATTTTAAATTTATAGTATTTTATAAACAGTCTGCAACAATATAAAATAAAATTTTGACGTCTCACTGATTTTTTTCTTTGTTTTTTTAAGCAAAAAGATCAATTTTCTACCGAAAAAAAAATTATTTAAACAAAATTCAAGAATTCTCAAACAAAAAGTGGAAGTTTCAACTAAAAATCTGAAAATTATAACAGTTTAAAACTATTCTTTTATAAACAGATTAAAACAATTGCAAATAAAATTTGTACGTGGCCTTGAGGTGAATTATAAACTTCTTAATAAATCAACAATTAAAATAAAAAAAAATTTCAGAGTAAGTCATAAAATGTACCTAATTTATTTTTATGTGCCAAATAGTTAGTTTTCTTTACTAAAGTATTTAACTTTCAAGACAAGTGATGAATTTTCTATACAAAAAAGTTAAATTAGCAAATAAAAAATATGAGATCATTGATGAAAAAGTTAATTTTATACCAAAAACACGAATTTTATAATATCAAATAGTTGAATTTTAACTTAAAAAATAACCATTTTCGAATAGGAATTTAAAAAAAAAATTAATTTTCTACCGAAAAAACGTTATTTTTAAAACAAAATTCAAGAATTCTCAACCAAAAAATTTGAAGTTTCAACAAAAAAAAAATGAATTTTTGAACAAAAATATTAATTTACTACAGAAAAATACGAATTTTTAATAAAGTTCAAGAGTTCTAAACCTAAAAGTTGAAGTTTCAATTAAAAAAGATAAATTTTTAAACAAAAATATTAATTTACCACAATGAAGAAAGAATTCTTAATAAAATTCAAGAAATTGAAATCCTAAATCCTAAAAGTTTAAGTTTCAATTAGTAAAGATGAACTATTGAACAAAAAGAATAATTTATTATAAAAAAGCATAAATTTTTAATTAAATGTAAGAATTCGCAACTAAAATATTGTATTTTCAACTAACAACATAAATTTCTAAACAAAAAGATTAATTCACTAAAAAAAAAATTGCAATAAATTCAAAATTCTCAACCAAAAAGTTGAATAATCAACTAAAAAGATTAGTTTTTTAAACAAAACGTGTCCCTTAGTTATACCAGAGTCAGCTCTCATTTAATCCTACTACATTTCTAGCAAAATAGCTCATTCTCTTTCTTCCTTTCCTTATTATTTCCACTGTTCTTTGTTCCTCAATGAATGTTGAATTTCGACTTAACGAAGACAGGACAATGCAGGAGATACTTTTACATCGGGATGCTCTACCTTTCAGTCAGAAAAGCTCGCTAAAGTTATCCATTTAATTAGCATCATTGTGTTTGTTTTTTCGAATTTTTTTTAAAGTACATTGAAAACTACAATTGTCCGTTATCGGATAATTATTTATACTGGAGACTTGACCGGGAAACCGGGAAATGACCGGGAATCTTATTGGCCGGAAAAAATAGGAGAGGGGATCGGGAAACGACCGGGAATCTTATTGACCGGAAAGAATAGGAGGGGGGATCGGGAAATGACCGGGAACCTAGTTTTGACCGGGAAAAAAATCGCGAAATGTCCGGTGACCTTATTGACCGGGAAGAAACCGGGAAATGACTGGAGGAAAACCCGGGAACCTTATTGTTCGGGAAATACCGGGTAATGACCATTTTTTATCTTGAAAATTCAACTACTTGCGGTTAAAGGCTAAACTTTTTTGTTAAAAATAAATTTCTTTGTTGGAAAATTCAACTATATAATTCAGGGTTAAAACTTTACATTGTTTGGATAAAAGTTTAACTATTTGGTTGAAAATATTTTTTTTATTTAGAAATTAAACTATTTGTATTATTTTAGATTAGAAATAAATTTAATTGATTGAAAAATAACATCTTCTAGAAAATTTTAATTTTTTATGGTAAATTCATGATTTTAATTAAAAGTTTATTTATTTGTTTGAAAAATGAGCTATTTTGTTGAATGATTGGTTTTTATTTCGATCAAAAGGATTTTTTTAACCGAAAAATAAACTATTTTTCTGCAAGTCCGATTTTTTTCTAAGACATTAATTTTTAACGGGAAATTCAACTATTCGATTAAACATTGATACTGTTGATTCAAAACTTAAACTTTTTTCAAAAATTCATGTTTATATATATAATTAATTTTTTCAACTGAAAATTTAACCGTTCGATTTCGGATGGAAAATTGACCCTTTCTAGTTAAAAATTTAACAATTTGGATGAAGATTTGTTTTGTAAATTAAAAATTTACATATTTGGTTGAAAAATGAACTTTTTCGATAAAAAATTTTTTTTTCTTCGAAAGTTAAATTCCTTCTTCAAAAATTCTTCTGTTTTGTTTAAAGTTTAAGTATTATTTAGTTGAAAAATTCATCCTCTAGGCTAGAAATGAATGTACTGGTTTAAAATAAAAATCTTCCGTTGAAAATTCTTTTTTCTTATTGAAGATTCATAATTTTAGATAAAAATTCTTTTTTTTTTGTTGTACTTTAATTTGTTTAAAGAAAGATTTAATTATTCTATTTGTGGTTGAAAAAGGATATTTTTTAGTTAAAAATTTTTATTTTTTGGTTAAACATTGATTTTCTTAACTTAAAAATTTAATTACTTAAGTGTTAGTTCACAATTTATCTTTTTTTAGTAAAAATTATTTTGTTGTTGATTTTAGATGAAAATTCATCAGTTAAAATGAAATTGATTTTTTTTCTAGTTTAAAAGTCAACTATTTGGTTGTTAATTGGTCTTCTTTAATTGAAAATTAAACTATTTTTATTAAAATTCATGTATTGTGTTGAAAAATGGTATTTTTTGGTTAAAAATGAACCTTTTGGTTTAAAAAATTCAAGTGGTCCAGTTAAAAATTCATCATTTTAGTTGAAAATTCATCTGTTTAGTTAAAAATTTCACTATTCCAGGTGAAAATCAATTTATTTGGTTATTTTAGTTTTTTTGTTAATAATAGTTTGTGTTTAGTGGGAAATATGAGTGTTACTTTCGGTTGACCAGGAAAATTGAAAAACATTACCGGGAAATGACCGGGAAAATTTGAAAAACATGACCGGGAAATGACCGAGTAAATTGGAAAAAACATGACCGGGAAATGACCGAGAAAATTGGAAAAACATTATCAGGAAATGACCGGGAAAATTGAAAAACATGACCGGGAAATGAGCGAAAATTTGAAATCGTCCATCGCATCGCCACCCTGTTATAGTAGTTTTCAATTGTTCGCAGCGTTTCTATCGAATTTCAGAAAAAAAATTCTCGGGGAGACTGCAGTTTTCTCATTTAATTTCAATCTTAAATGTTGTGAGCTCAGTCTTGAGCTCAGCGACTTATCTCTTATGACTAATTTTCACGTTTCTTTTAACCGGTTTCTTCCGTTTTAGCGTATTTAATAAAAAATTCTTTAGCATTGTATCCCGATACGATTGAGATAAATATCTTTAGTGAATAAGTCGTCATAATGAAAAACACAGCGAAAAGTGATATAGCGTGCCACTTCGTTAGAAGTAGGTTATAAGGCAAGTCGCATTAATGAAATGATCTGAAGAGATTGGGTTTTCAGGGGACTGGAAAGATGCCCTTGTCGGGAAGTAATGAAAAAGACGATAGGGACGCGAATTTTTCCCCGCTTTCTTTCTTTCTTTCTTTCTTATTTCCGCTGTCTACGCAAACTTTTCCCTCCTTCAAAAGATTCCAAGAGGCGCGTTTCTTTATTGAAGATTGAAAATCCTTAACTGGGATTCAACCCAGGCAATTATAAGTATTCGAGTAACCTTTTTCTCCAAAGAAGACCCTCGACAGCGTACTTTTTATATAATTTATCGCTTAATTATTCCTCGGGTATTTGCCGAACTCAAAGTGAGTTTCACGTTCTCTCTTTTAAAATCATATTTTTTCGAATTGGAGGGTCTAATTAATGACTTCACAGTCCATCCCCGAGATATTTTTTATCTGAAGTTGTGTGAAAACGCTGCAATTAATTGACCAGGCGGATAAAAATTACACAGGCCTAAAAAATTTTTCAAATGAAATGACTTGGAGGGGTGACATACCTTACCCGAAGTATTTTGAAGCGCTGAACTCGAATCCAAGCTCAAAATTGAGCTATCACCTAAACTTTCCGAGATATCGTAACCTAAATGTGCAAAAAGATGGTTTTGTGCTATCTTTGAGCGCCTGTAACTTTGCGAAAAATTGATCTATCGGAAATCCGGGAAAACCATTTGATAGAGCTACTTTTGGGCTTCAATTCATCAAAGTTTCAAAAATACGAGATTCGATAATTACCTTTTTGAGCCGGAAAAAGTATATAGGCAGTATTACTTTATTCTGCATTATATCAAATATCAGCAACCCCGAAAATTCCAAAGTACAAAATTTTGCAGACTGAAGTCAAATTAAAAAAAAGTCGCCCGCCATATTGGATCCGCCATTTTGAATTATGAAAATTTGATATCAGATTCGTAATCAGCGACCCCGAAAACTCTTACGTACAGAATTTTGCAGATCTACGTGAAACACATATTCGTACTCAATAAACACGAGTATTTGTGAAACTTTGATGAACGATGTTTCCACTTGAACAAATATGAATTGCAAAAATAAGTAGGTCATTTTAAAGCTCAAAAGTAGTTCTATCAGATGCTGTTGCTGGATTTCCAATATATCAATTTTTCGCAAAGTTATAGGCATTAAAAATAGCGAAAAATCGTGTTTTTTGCACTTTTAGGTTAGGATGTTTCGGCACGCTTAGGTGATGGCTCAATTCTGAGCTCGGATTCGAGTTCAGCGCGTCAAAATACTTCGGGTAAGGTATGTCGCCTCTCTAGGCCATTTTCTTTGTTGGCCTGTGTTACCCGTCTTCGGATAATTGTAGTTTTCATTTGTTGCTGTGTTTTTATCCAACTTCGGATAAGTTTCACGTTCTATCTTTTAGAGTCATATTTTTTGAATTGGCGGGTTTAGTGAATGACTTCAGAGTTCATTCCCGAGATATTTTTTATCTGAAGTTGTATGAAAACGCTGCAAACAATTGACAAACCGGATAAAAATTATCCGTCCTCGGATAATTGTAGTTTTTCATTTTTTGATGTGTTTTTATCCAACTTCTGATAAATCTCATGGACAATCACTTGTTACCGCGCTCTATTTTGGAAGGAGCAATCGATTATAAGGTTTAAATTAAAAAAATTCTTTAATTTTGAGTAGATTTAGAATTATTCTTGAAATTTTATCGCTTAATTATTCCACGGTTATTTGCTTTATTTGACTTCGAGTCCATCCCCGAGATATTTTTGACCTGAAGTTGTATGAAAACGCTGGAAACAATGGACAAGGCGGATAAAAATTATCCGTCTTCGGATAATTTTAGTTTTCAATTTTTTTCTGTGTTTTTATCCAACTTCGGATAAATTTTATCTCGGAGATATATAGTGTACCGTCTGAAATCTCATGGACAATCGCTTTTTACCGCGATTTATTTTCGAATGATTATTCAATTATAAGGTTTATATATAATAATTGTTTAATTTTGAGTAGATTTAGAATTATTCTTGAAATTTTATTGCTAATTATTTCACGCTTATTTGCTGTATTTTACTTCACAGTCCATCCCCGAGATATTTTTTACCTGAAGTTGTGTAAAAACGCTGCAAACAATTGACAAGGCGGAAAAAAATTATCCGTCTTCGGATAATTGTAGTTTTCAAATTTTTTGATGGTTTTTTATCCAACTTCGGATAAATTGCATCTCGGGGATATGTAGTACGCCGTCAAAAAATCCCATTTAAATTTGAAAATCCTTCAATTTTGAGTAAATTTAGAATTATTCTTGAAATTTTATCGCTCAATTATTCCAAGGTTATTTTCTGTATTCAAAGTGAATTTCACGTTCTCTCTTTTAGAATAATATTTCTTCAAATTGTCTGGTTAAATAAATGACTTCACAGTCCATCCCCGAGATTTTGTTTATCTGCAATTGTATGAAAACGCTGTAAACTATTGGCAAGGCGGATAAAAATTATCCGGCTTCGGATAATTGTAGTTTTCAATTTTTTTTTTGTGTTTTCATCCAACTTCGGATAAATTGTATCTCGGGGATATATAGTGCGCCAATTTTAAGCTTTAAATTTAAAAATTGTTTAATTTTGAGTAGATTTAGAATTATTGTAGAAACTTTTAACTATCCAAGCTTTTTTTGCTGAATTTCTAGATATTTCAGGTCTTTTCCGGGTTCAATGTCGATCCTGAGAGAAACCGTTAAAGAACTGAATTTAGTAAAATGAGTACTTTACCAAGCGAATCAGACTTTAATTTCAATTCAATGTACATTGAAAGATTTTGTTCAGTTGAATAGACTTCTGGGCATTTAGCTGTCAGCAAATCAGCCGTAAATTTCGCCTCTCCATCCCTTATGCAATTTTCAATCGAATTCATCCCGCTCGTCGAATCGAACAAAGAAAAATCCAGAATGTTGAGAGGCGACCCCTGTACTTTTTGTCGGTGACTCATGGATTTTCTCGTTAATCCCCGTACTTTTAGAACTTACTGCTTTTGCAGAAAAAAATTTATTTCCCTAGGTTTTTAATAAGTATAAAATTCTCTAAATTTAAACCACTAAGAAATGGCTTACTGACTCTAATTGGTAAATTTAGAAAATATGTCAATTTATGCAACTATTGACACTATTTTGAAATTCTCAAATGAAGTTCGTAACCTGAAATGCATATTTGGAAAGCGAGAAAAAGTAATACAATATTGTCACACACTTTCGCAACTTTGAAGGGTCAAATATTCTGACTAAAGACCTCAAGGCTTTCTGAATAAATTTAAAATTTAAAATTCAAATTGAAAAGTTCGAGACGAGTACCAATCTCAGAGTTGAAGAAGGGAACACATGTGACGTCCGTCAGAAACAGAACCATCTTCTAATCAGGAATCGATGAATCGAGAGAATTGGCAAGTGCGTTTCGGGCACCTGAACTCGAATCTTGTTAACCTATATTTGCTCTCTGGAGATATTGGAACTCCGAGAGGACGTCATGCATGTGTGGAAACCCTTCTAGAAATTAGGTTTTAAATGAGCCGCTTGGATCCCCACTGGGGGACCTTGTTTTGGCAATGGGATTCATCGGAAGCACTTTCGTCGCCTATTCGAAAGGGTAATTGCCAGAGAGGTCGAGAGGGCCTCCAACATTGCCTCTGGGATAAACTCTCAAGTACGCACTAGACTCAATTATTCCAGCTCTGCATTAAAATTTTTTCTAAACTTCCACAGGATCGTTGTGGATCAAGAAAGGAAAAATAGAGTGTTTTTTTACGATAATAGATAAATAAGTTCAGTAGGTAAGCAGGGAACATTCTATCCCAAGATTCCTACCTTACCGACGTCGAGAACATTCCACGGCTGAAGTGGTTCATGTCGGTCCTAAACTTCTAGAATGTTCTTGAAGGATCTGAATGACAGCACAATTGCGCAGTCTCATTTTGAAACGTCATCGGAATCCTTCGAGAACATTCTAGAATTTTAGCACGTACAGAAAGCACTTCGGCTCTAGAACATCCTCAAAATCGGTGAGGTAGACATAACTAAACTAAATTCTTTTAAATAAAATTATTGTGTAGGTAAAAATGACTGTGGTTCTCGAAGAAAAGGCTTTCATCTTTTCCCCTGTTTGAAAGAATTCCTCTCTTTTCCCCTTTTTTTTTGTAGTGGCTGAAAATTAATTTTGTTCAAAATTCAACTCTTCGAGTCAAATTTACCTAAGCAATAATTTTATTTAAAAGAATTTAGTAGACCTTACCGAATTTGAGAATATTCTACAGCTGAAGTGGTTTTTGCCCGTGCTTAGATTCTAGAATGTTCTCTCTCGAAGGGTTGCAATGACGTTACAAAATTAATTTTGGTTCACTTTTGTAACGTCATCGGGAACCTTAGAGAACATTCTAGAATTTGGGCACGAACAAAAACCAGCAGCTGTAATAGTTAACTCTTATTCTTGAAGAAAAGACTTCCGTCTTTTCCCCTTTTTGAAAGAATTCCTCTCTTTTTCTCTTATTTTGTTTTGGTTGAAAATTAATAGCTAAGTTGAAAATTCAGCTGGTAGAGTTTTTTCCTATACACTCATTTTATTTAAAAGTATTTAGTTAGCTAGGCATGGAGCGTTCTATATAATTATTTTTACCCTATCGACTTTGAGATTATTCTAAAGTTGAAGTGGGTTTTGTCGGTGCTCAGATTCTAGAATGTTCTCGAAGGATTCCGATAAAGTTGAAAATTTTAATCAAAATTAATTTTCTAATATCGGAACCCTTCGAGAACATTCTAGAATTTTCGCACGTACAAAAAGCACTTCGGCTCTAGAACTTCCTCAAAGTCGGTAAGGTGGAAATAATGATATACAACGGTCCATGTCTACATACTAAATTCTTTTAAATAAAATTATTGTCTAGGTAAAAATGACTTGTGATTCTGGAAGAAAAGGCTTCCATCTTTTCCCCTGTTTGAAAGAATTTCTCTCTTTTTCCCGTTTTTTTTTAGTGGCTGGAAATTAATTTTGTTGTTGAAAATTTAACTCTTCGAGTCAAATTTACCTAAACAGTAATTTTATTTAAAAGAATTTAGTATATATGCATGGAGCGTTTTATATAATTATTTCTACCTTACCGATTTTGAGAATATTGTACAGATGAAGTGGTTTGTGTCCGTGCTCAGATTTTAGAATGTTCTGTCTCGAAGGTAAAAAATACATTTTTATTCACTTTTATAACGTCAGCAGGACGATTAGAGAACATTCTAAAATTTTAGCACGGACAAAAACCACCAGCTGTAGAATATTCTCAATGTCGGTAAGGTAGAAATAACGATATAGAATGCTCCATGTTGATCTACTAAAGTCGTCTAAATAAAATTATTGTATAGGTGAAAAGACTCTCATTCTCGAAGAAAAGACTTCCGTCTTTTCCTCTTTTTGAAAGAATTAGTATATTTTTCTCTTATTTTGCTTTGGTTGAAAATTAGTATTTATGTTGCAGTAGATTGGCATGGAATGTTCTATTTTTACATTACCGACTTCGAGAATATTCTGAAGCTGAAGTAGTTTTTGTCGGTGCTCAGATTCTAGAATGTTCTCGAAGGATTTGAATGACAGCATAATTGCGCAATCTCATTTTGAAACGTCATCGGAGTCTTTCGAGAACATTCTAGAATTTTTACACTTACAAAAAGAACTTTGACGCTTGAACATCTTCAAAGTCGGTAAGGTAGAAATAATGATACAGAACGGTCTATGTCTACCTACTAAATTCTTTTAAATAAAATTATTGTATAGGTAAAAATGACTCTTTTTCCCTTTTTTTGTAGTGGTTACATATTTAATTTTCGTGAAATTCAACCTTTCGAGTCAACTTTACCTAAGCAATAATTTTATTTAAGAGAATTTAGTTAATAGGCATGGAGCGTTCTATGTAATTATTTCTACATTACCGACTTTAAGAACATTCTAAAGCTGAAGTGTTTTTGGTCGTTGCTCAGATTCTAGAATGTTCTCGAAGGATCCCGATGAAGTAACAAAATTTAATCAAAATTAATATTTTAACATCGGAACCCTTCGAGAACATTCTAAAATTTTCGCACGGACAAAAACCACTTCAGCTGTAGAATGTTCTCAAAGTCGGTAAGGTAGAAATAATGATATAGAACTCTCCATGCCTATCTACTAAATTCTTTTAAATAATATTATTGTATAGGTTAAGTTGACTCTATAGAGCTCGAAGGATTACGCTCGCGCCGTCCTTGTTCCATTTCTATGAACTCTGAAATGGCAAATATCTCTAATTAAAAATTAGAGATCGTTATACAAATCTGTTTTCCAATGAGCCTGTTGTTACGCGAGCGCCCTCGTGAATTTACCGATTTGTTCGTTCAACCTCGGCGCTATCTAGCGTTATAAAGTGCCCGACGTCAAGTCGCGCAATTCAATTTGCAATATACACGTTCAACAAGAGATGCAACAACGTTGCATGATAATCATCTGCACTGACTCGGTCGCAGGGCTAATGTACTGTAATCTCTGACTCTCTAGAGTTGAAGAATCTCAATGCCACGCGCTCTTTGCGAACCTTGGATTCGAGAATCGAGGCAACACAACTTATTTGCCGATTAAAACATTTTCTAGGAGATAAAACAAGTCCCTGAGACGAGAAAAGCATTATCATATCTACGACTCGTATTATTATAGAAATTTTCGATGACACATGATACTTTGTAAAGCTCTTCGCCTGGGGTGATTGCTAGAAATTTAAAAAATATCCAAGTATTTTTCGAATTTAGTACCTTGCCTTTGATCTATCTATCTTTAATTTAAGCCAATAAAACTCTAATAATTGTCACGGGTTCCTGAGATATGGCTAAAAATGTCCAAGCGTATCTGCATTAATAGTTGTGATCGCCGACATAAACTCCACGCAGACAAGGCAAAAAATTTCCTAGTCTTCTTGCGTCGACAGCTATCATCTTCGAATGAAACCCCACGCAGACACGACAAAAATGTCCTATCATATCTGCATTGACAGCTATGATCTTTGCCTGAAACCCCACGCAGACACGACTATAAATGTCCTAGCTTATTTGCATTGACAGCGATGATCGCTGACTGAAACCTCACGCAGATACGCTTGGACATTCGTAGCCGATTAAAATTGGATGTAATTAATTACCGAAGTGATTCATCTGAAAAGTGTTTGCCTGTTTGAAAGTAGGTTTGAAGTCGATTTAATTTGAGACTTGTAATTTAAGTTTCAAGAACGGGAAAGGGAGCGTTGTCCTGATTATTTTTCCATGAAGTGCAGTTCAGAAGAGAGGGTAGAAAGTACTCGTGCTAAGTAAAATGGCACCCGAAGCGACGTCGCGTCGGTGGATTATAGTTAATAAAATATAAGCGTTAAGTGCAGGCAAAGCTTCTTAGCTAAGAAACCCTTACGTAAAGTTGGCATCTGTCTCTTAACTTGCTCCTTCAGAGAAGTGTCCCAAAGTGTCCTTACTAAGGCTTCGTCCTTCGCGGTAGTATTTTCGAATAAATCAGACGTCTGGGGTGTGACTTCACTCGGATTTAATGCTCACCCTCGACTATAACAAACGACGACAACTCGTTCCTTCTTGCAAGGGATGTACCCTTCTTCGAAACACAGAAGTAACTTTTTTAATGAATTGCCCCGCCGTCTGAAACAAGAAAAGGCAACAGATGTCCTTTTTTTCGTGTGTACACTACCGTCGGAGATTGTCGGACATGCCTCAAGAAACTGTAGCAAAAATCTTTTTTTTATACCACGCAGTGTTGTCCAAGCGTTTCTGCGTCTGATACGCTTGGACATTTTTAGTCACATAGGAAAACCGTGGAACCGCGTCGAGGGATCCCTTATGAAGATACTTTTGACTTTTTAAAGAGAATTTACTACGTGAGAAGTTTTGAACAGAATTCAACAGATTTTAGAATTTTGTAGGTCGACTTAAACCTAAATTTTTTGTTAAATTTGGATAGGTTTCCGAGATATGACTAATAATGTCCAAGCGTATCTGCATCGACAGCGGTGATCGCCGACTGAAACCCCATGCAGAGATGCTTGGACATTTTTATTCACATCTCAGTATTCTATCGGCATTTTTAAAATTTTATTGATTTCTTTTGAAATATTTTAGGGCATTGACAGGATTTAAAAAAGTTTATGGGAATTTTTAAGAGCTCTAAAAATTTTTAAGGGTTTTTAAAAGATTTCAAAGGATTTAAAATATTTTTCATTATATCACAAAACTTCAAAATTTTGTGAATAGATTTAAATAATTTAAAGGATTTTTGAAAGCTTTAAAAAAGTTTCAACGTATTTGAAAGGATTAAAAAATGTTGGAGGGAATTTGAGATCTCAAAGAATTTTTGTATTATTTCAACAATTTGAGAATCACATCTGAATGTGGTTTCAGAGGGTCTAAAATATTTTAAGATACTTTAAAAAAATTTCAGATGATTTTCAAGAAATTAAAAATTTTTTAAGGAATTTCCAAGGATTTTAAAATAATTTTAAGCGATTAAAAAAGTTTTTAATGGTGATGTAAATATTTTCCTAGGATTTTAAAAGCTGTGATTTAAAGGTATTTTAAAATGTCTTAAAAGCATTTTAATAAACTTTCCAGAAATTTCAGAAAATATGAGGTGGCATTAAATTTCATGGGATTAAAAAAATATTTTTATCAAATGATTAAATTATTTGGTATTGGCCCTGAATTCTGATTAAATTTTCTTAGATTCTTTGGAATTATCTTGAAATTTTGTAATTCTTTAAAATTCATTCAATTCTGCTGAATTTAATTGATTTTTTTTAATTTTTAAAAGTTTTTTTTTTAAATTGAGTCTGAAGTATTCGAAATTTAACTTGAGTTCTTAGACGTATTAATAAAATTCTTTTATATCCCATTCAGTTTTTTAAACTCTTTTGAAACTTGCTTAATTCATGAATTTTCCATATTTTTAAATTTTTTTCAATTCGCTATGTATTTAAATAAAATTTGATCGAACTTTTCTTATTTCACGGAAATTCATCTAAATTCACTTGAGTTTTACTAAAATCAATCGAGTTTTTGTAGAGTTACTGAATTTTTTTTCAATTTATTTGAATTTTTTCTAATTTATTTTGAAGTCTCACGAATGTACCCGAAATTTGTTAAATTTCAACTAGAATCCTGATAAATTTTATTGAATTCCTTTAAAATAAAAAAAAAAACTAATGAGCATTGCTAAATTTGTCAATGCTCTGAGACTATAAACAAAAAATTTAAAGATTAAAAATTTTATCATTCAGTTAATTAAAGAAAAACTAGGGAAAAGTCAGGGGAATTTAAAAACGAATTTTTGCGGCGAGCCCGATCTTTATTATTTTATAATAAATGTATTTTTCCATACGATTAAATCGATATAGATGTCTGAGGAACACGTAATATTGGTCGAACTGGAATTAACTCGCAGGCGAGGCAACGAGGAAATTGGGCAAAGTCAGGCAATTTGGATAGACGGTCGTTAAGAGAGTTTTCGAGGGTAGAAGTTGTTTCAAGAGTTATACGACTTTTCGGTTGAGATTTCATTTTAAAACAAAGGATTCCCGAAAGTGAGGTCTTAAAATTTTCAATTTCCCGCTTGGTTAAGTCCTCATCGTGCTTTAAAACTTTCCAGAGATTTACATGTGCGTAATTCCAAGAGTTTGGGGTGCTAAATCAATTTACGAGTCCCTTCTGAAACTTTTGAAATATTTTAATTAAGTGAATTCAAATATTTTTATACAAAAAAAATATATTCGAATCAAGTCTTAATCAGCTTTTTGTGCATCTGCTCCTACTTTACCGACGCCGAGAACATTCTAGAACATAGTTGGTTCGTGTCCGTGATAAATCTAGAAACTTCTATATAGATAAGTTAATGATTGCATAAACAGATTATGTCATCATTAACTGCTTTTTGTAATGGATCCTGAAACCCCGATGACGTCATAATTACCTAAGCAATCTAGGTGTTTCCAGATTTAGCACGGACACGAACCAATTAGGCTGTGTCGGTAAAGTAGGAATCTTCATCTAGAACATAGCTTGCTTTGACAAAGAAATTTCATCGAATTAAGTCTTGATCAGCTTTTTGTGCATCTGCTCCTACTTTACCGACGCCGAGAACATTCTAGAACATAGTTGGTTCATGTCCGTGATAAATCTAGAGACTTCTATATAGATAAGTTAATGATTACATACACAGATTATGTCATCATTAACTGCTTTTTGTAATGGATCCTCAAACCCCGATGACGTCATAATTACCTCATCAATCTAGGTCGGTAAAGTAGGAATCTTGATCTAGAACGTAGCTTACTTATCTATTCGTAAAAAATTAATGAGCAGGTCTCATCCAATTTAACTTGGTTTATGATACTTTACCGTTCCGACTAAGAAAACGTCCGAGAAACAAAACCAGGGGTTACAAGATACCAGGCCTGTTAATAAAAGCGAAAATTCCCAGAAGACCTCCCTTGCCATTCGTGTCACATTATTTATTTACGCGCGTGCCGGCCGTTCTGTTTCTACTTACCAAGATTGAAATGACGTGACGCACCCCCTGATTTTTGGGGATTCAGAACGAACGAATCCGTACAGTCTTTTAGAAAATTTTCTTTTTTTTCTCGAACTACTCGCTAATCTATTTATTTGTTTTAAATTTTCTTTGAAACTTTTAAGATGCGCATTTTTCAGCCCGCAGCGGCCCGAGTTTGTAACGTGAAAGTCCGGGTTCGAATCCTCCTGTCGGAATTTTTTTTTTCTTCAATTTTTTGTTCTAATTAACTATTAAATTTATTTAAATTTATTTAAATCAAGGAAAATAACTTATTTCATGATTTTCTATACTTTACTAATTAAGCAGTTAAATTTACTGGTGCATTAGTATAAATGGCTGATTCATGGTTATAATTTAGTCAGGACTTTCCTAATGTTATTTCTAAAACAACCCTAATGATTTCAACATGCTTGTTAATCCCGCCAATAAAAGTCAGATAGAGATCTTATCTTAAACGAGTAATTAGATGTTGTTGCGTAGGGTCGTTTACGCAAGTATAAATCGTGCCTGATCGCGTTTCAACCCCCGAGGAAGCACACTTATCAAGTTGCACGCGACTTCCGAGCCCCGTTATTCATAATTTTCTTTTTAGATTTAATGAAATCTCGCACGGTTATTACAAGACGCCCCGCCGTGGGGAACGCCCGTTTTTAACGCCCAACGATAAACTCCTTTTTGAGGTCATCGCGTGACCTTGGAGTTTGAAACTCGTTATTTTAGGTCCCCCGAAATCATAAATCGTCAAATTACACTTGATTGCTCCTCTGGGTGAGCCTTTTAATCGCAAAAAGATGCATTAAATTTAACACGTCGAGGGTAAAAAATAATATATTTTCTCCGTAATTTGAATTGAAAATTCATTTGCAGTACTATTTAATTTCTATGTATTGCCCATTATTATTATTCATCTTCAACTCCTGGCAAAAGATAGGCAAATAAAGAATAGTCGTCCTAAGTCGGCACACTAGGAGTTTTTGTCAAAAACGTAGAATAAACAGGTTTTAATAGCGCTTTAATGTCTTTGGTAAGGTACCACGATCCTTTATGTACAATTCTATGCCGTTGGAAGCACTGTCGAGAGATTTTTGCGGTGGCAATGTAGGACAAAGTGAAGAAGTCAATTTTTTTTTTTAATCAAAATAGTTGTCCTAAGTCGGCACCCCCCTGGTCCTGAGCCTTCAATGTGTTTCGAATCGCAAGGGGATTGCGCTTTGGTTCCTTAAGTTTGAAATTGCGCCGATGAGAAAACTTAGAGAATAAGAAAGATAAATATCATGCAGTAAAAACATAAACGAAAAAAAAAACGCAAAAAGAGACGCGTAACATAACACACACACATATAACGTCAAAAGAAACGAAAAAGTGCCGACTCAGGACGTTATGTCTGGTGCCTACTCAGGACGATATGTATGGTGCCGACTCAGGACTGCTGACGAAACTTAACTAACTAAACATTTGAAAGTTGCGCTAAACAAACCCGAAAAATTTTACGGCTACATTTCTTATATTTTTTTCTGGGCTCTGGGTAATTGTTTTTTATGGGAAGAAAGTTTCGTGAGCTTTTGCAAGAGAGAATAGACGAGCTGTAAACGTGATTGCGAACGTGTTTTTGGCCCAAACGCTTGAAGTACATCGAATAAAGAAGCGAGAAATGCGGTTTCCCACGTGAAGTATTAGTAGTAGCCCGCAAGGTACGTGGCAAGTTTATTTCCGAAATTCCCGGTGGAGTGTAATGTTTCCATAGCCCCTTAAGCTTCACGTATATCCCCTAAGGGTTTACGAACTGGGACTAGTTCTTGTATCACAAAAGCCCAAACAGAATAATTCGAGACTGATCCCGGGTCGGTTTATATCCTCATTCTCATGTTTTAGTATGTTAATTTAAAACCAATATTGTTTAAGGAAAAACGTTTAAATTTTTCCAATTAAGGGGTCGCAGAGTCACTTGAAAAATGAAAAATAGTGATTTAAAAATTTCTAAAAAAGGAAAGAAAAATGAGAAGGCAGCCAACCAAATCCTCTTCCTTTTTTATTTCTTTCGTCCTTTTTATTTTTATTATTATCAAATTACAGTAAGAAATATTTATAAAAAATAATCAACTACGGTTTGGCACTCATGCAGCACCCTTAAATTAACGCTAACAAAAATTTAAAAAGAAAATTAAAAAATTCGTGCAAGCAGGAACAGCAACGAAACCGCGATGCTCTCTTCCTGAGTCTTGAGAATTACTTGATTCTCAAATTTAAAACTTCAATTATCCTGACGGCAGATAATTTTTATCACGATCCGGATAAAAATTATCCGTCGGGTTATTGTAGTTTCAAATTTTTTGCAGCCTTTTTATCCAACTTCCGATAAAAACTTGATTCTTGGTTTCTCGTGGTTTCGTTGCTGTTCGTGCCTGCTCGCATATTTTGAATTTTAATTGATTTTTTTTTATGGCGGTTGTCAAAATTTGGTCGTTGATTACTGAATGTTAAATAGGATTTTAAATTTAATTTTAATCTTATTTAAATTTCTGAAATTTTAAAAAATTGTCAATAGTACCATACATTTGAAAAATAGTCTCAAAATAGTCAAAGTAAAGAAAAATGAGAAGGCAGCCAACCAAATCATCTTCCTTTTCTTTTTCTTTTTTTCGTCCTTTTTATTTTTATTACTGTTAAATCACAATGAAAAATATTTGTAAAAAATAATCAGCAATGGTTTGGCACTCATCTAGTACCCTTAATCAAGGCTTACAAAAATTTAAAAAGTAAATTAAAAAATTCGTGCAGACAGGAGCAGCAACGAAATCACGATGCTCTTTTCATGACTCCTAAGAATCACTTTTGCCCCTTTTATAGATTTTTCTAAATCTTTTTAAGGTAAAATGCGTCCATGAGAATTTAAAAAATATAACTATATTCTTTTTGACTTTTAATATACCGTATATGCTCGAGATAGTATTGATCTTGATTTGGTTAAAAAGGCTACAAAAATTTTAAACTGCAATTATCTGACGGCAGATAGTTTTTATCACGATCCGGATAAAAATTATCCGTCGGATAATTGTAGTTTTACATTTTTTGCAGCCTTTGTATCCAACTTCCGATAAAGAATAACTTGATTTTCGGTTTCTCACGGTTTCATTGCTGTTCGTGTCTGCTCGCCTATTTACAATTTTTTAATTTTAAGTTATTTATTTTTTTATTGTTTAAATTTGGTTATTGATTACTGAATGTTAAATAGGATCTTTAATTTGATTTTAATCTTATTTAAATTTCTTAAATTTCAAAATAGTGTCAATAGTACTGTCGGGTAATTGTAGTTAAAAATTTTTTGCAGCCTTTTTGTCCAACTTCTGATCAAGAATCATTTTATTCTCGGTTTATATTGGTTTCGTTGCTGTTTGTGCCTGCTCGCATATTTTTAATTTTTTAATTTTAATTAATTTATTTTTTTATGGTTTAAATTTGGTCGTTGATTACTAGATGTTAACAGGATTTTAAATTTGATTTTAATATTATTTAAATTTCTTTAATTTTAAAAGAGTGTCAATAGTACCGTCGGATAATTGTAGTTTAAAAATTTTTGCAGCCTTTTTGTCCAACTTCTGATAAAGAATCACTTCATTCTCGGTTTCTAATGGTTTCGTTGCTGTTCGTGCCTTCTCGCATATTTTTAATTTTTTAATTTTAATTAATTTATTTTTTTATGGTTTAAATTTGGTCGTTGATTACTAGATGTAGATAAATGTCGGTTGCAGGAATCTTTCAAGATTTTTTTTTTGGTCGGTATTGTTCTGCAAAGATATCTTCATTCTATTGTTAGTGATTAAAAAAAAGACGTTTTAAAAAGCCTGGGAGCCTAATAATCCCTCATCCCTTATAGCCTCGTTTTGTGGGTTTTGAGTGTCTCTTTTCTCGCCCTTTCTTCCTTTATTCGGAGAATGCGTGGAAGGAAACGGAAGAAGTAAAAGAAAAAAATTTAGATGAACAATGGCTGAGATAAAAGGAACGTTCTGTTCATGAAACTATCCTATAGGTATAGAGAAACGAGGAGAAACAAGTGAAAGGGCTGGGATGCTCGTTGGTAAGGTTAGACAGTTTTTGTTATTTTTTTTTTTTTTTTTTTTTTAGGGGAAGGGATCGCCGAAGGGCTGCTCGTGTAACCTCCAAGCCATCATCAACATTCACTTTGTACTCTCATCTTTCCATTTTTAAGTCACCACATTGCACAGTAGATAAAAAATGACTTTTTTGGTTCAAAATAACTTGCAGCCCACAAATAGACCGATTTGAAAAAAAATTTAAAAAAAAGCTTATAAGATTTGTTAGAGAGTTGACGAATATTATTTTTAAATTTGGTTTTCAATTTTTTTATAAATAAACAAATATAAAAAAAAGTTGCCTTTTTTCTATGACTAAGTTTGATAGAGTAACATTAGTTACGGATATTTCAGTATTATATAAAAAACGAAAAAAAATTTATAAACAAATTATTTGTTGAAACAATTTTTTTTAAACGATTTCCCACAATTTCACAGGGTTTAGAGTTATATCGCAAGAAATTTAGATAAAAACTATATAATGCTGAAAAAATTTCTTTTTGAGATTATTATTGTTAATGACATAAACAAATTTAATAAACAAATTTATTCAACAGGCCGTTTTCGAACGAAGAATTGTTTTTTTTGTGTCTCATTTTTTTAATTAGTAACTTTATGCTAATTTTAGAAAATTTAATAATTTTTTTATTAATTCTCTGATTTTTCAAAACAAATTTAATAAATAAATGCATTATTCGGGCACTTGTTAGAAAAAAATTATTTTTTTTTTAATTTCAAAGCCAACTTTTTTTACTTAGGAACTTTATAATTTCAGAAAAAATTTATATTTCATTGATCAATTTTAGGACTTTTTAAAACGATTTTAATAAACAAATACATTATTCGGCTATCTGTCGACGGAAAAATTGTTTTTTCTCGATTGCAGTCTTTTTGATGGGGAAATTCATGATAATTTTAGCAAAAATAATAATTATATGATAAATTTTATATTTAAAAAAAATTAATAAACAAATGCATTATCGACAGATGCCCGAATAATGCATTTCTTTGGTAAATTTCGTTTGAAAAATCATAAAATTGATCAACTTATCATGAATAAATAAATAAATTAAATAAATAAAATAATTAGTAATTCAATAAATAAATAATTAAAATAAATTAATAAATTAAATAAATTTACAATGAAGATCCAAATTAAAAATTCTAACCTAAACAAAAATTTCATCGAGAGATGTCGCAATAAAGCATTTGTTTATTAGAATTGTTTAAAAAAGTCATGAAATTGATCAATAAATTATGAATTTTTTCTGAAATTATGAAGTTCCCAATTAAAAAAGATGTCCTCAAAAAAAGCGACATTAACTTTCAAAAAATGCCTTATCCTTTTGTTTATTAAATTTGTTTAAAAAAATCATAAAATTTATTAACCATTTATGAATGTTGGTGAAATTTTCATGAAGTTTCCAATTGAAAGGACTGGGATTAAAAAAACCTAATTTTTCTGCCGACATTTTTCCGAATAATGCATTTTATTTAAATTAAATTTGTTTATTAAAAAACAAGGTTAATCAACCAATTATGAATTTTTCTAAAATGATCATAAAGTTCCTAATTAAAAAAAGAACTTGACATCGAAAAAAGAAATTTTTCTATCGAAAAACGGTTGATTAATACATTTGTTTATTAAATTTGTTTATAATAGTAACAATAATAATATCAAAAAAAAAATTTTTTCATCCTTATATTGTTTTTATCCAAATTTCTATAATATAGCATAAAAAACGTAAAATTATAGAAAATGGTAAAAAAACATTCTTTCAACAAATATTTTGTTTTTAAAAAGTTTTCTCAAAAACTCTCTTCGAAATCTTAGCAGCTTTTTTCCGGGGTAAAAAAATTTTTTTTGGCAAAGTGCTACCACTTATTACGTTTTTCCATCGTTCTATAAGCGGCTTATTTTCAATATTCTCTTGAAAAAGCCGATTACTGATAATTGCGTCTGAAGAAAAATTTCTTCCTAATGGATGAGCGACCCGCTGGAACGAAAATATCCCTCTTTTTTTACAGATGTTACTAAATCTCCTTAGTAGACTTAAGTAACTTAAAAAGTAATAATAATAATAATTTGTCTAAATTACTTGGTCTTTTAATATTTTTATTATTTATTATTTAATATTTATATTTATTGATCTGAATTCGGATAAAAAGGCTGAAAAAATTTAAAACTACAATTATCCGAAGGCGGATATATTTTATCACGAGCCGGATAAAAATTATCCGTCGGATAATTGTAGTTTTCAATTTTGAAATAAAATTTTGAAGCTTTTCAAGGATTTTTAAACTATTTAAAATGAAAATAATTTAAATTCGAATTTATGAAATGTTCAGTCAAAAAAATTTAAGTTTTTCAATATTTAATGTTTCTTGTAAAAATTCCTTAAAATATGATTTATATTTTTGGAACTGAATCTGAATCTTTTAACTCTATAGTTTATAAAAGTTGAAAATTCTAAATTTGGCAGCTTTAAATTTTAATTTAATTCTTGTATTCTTTATTGTTTTAATTTTTTATTTAAAATTGTGTAATTGAAAAGTGTTAGTATTTTACAAGTGCAAATTATTGAGCATTTGAATACAAAAATTTGGAATTAAATTTGAGAAACTTTGCGAACCGGGAAAAAACGGGAACTGACGCGGAATTTATTTCTTTAATTAAAACAATTGAGGTGTCGGATGCAAAAAAACCCCTCAAAAACGCTTGAATTTGAGCGAAATAATTCTAAACTAAAAGCTTTTTTTCTTTGTGTAAAGGACTGTTGAAAATGATATGAAAAATTGAGAAGGAAGGGGCCCAATTGCAGCCCTACTTGGGCTCAGGAAATTCGCTTCGTAATTGCGCAATGGAAATTTCGCAAGCAAATGTATGTGCGCATAAATGGAACTGCGTGAGGGACTGCCCGAATCGATAAGGGAGAATGAGCAACGTGCGATGCATGCTTTGTTGAAACCCCCCCCCCCCCCCCCCCCCCCCCCCCCCCCTCCCCCCTCACAGCACGACAAGGAGCCGT
>JAAAKG020148866.1:0-10168 GCA_010014905.2 Druon quercuslanigerum | reverse complement strand
ATGTGTCATTTGTTTTATTTGATTCATGTCAACATTTACAAATTAATTAACTTTTAATAAAAATGTGAGGGTTTGGGCTGAGGTACATACAATAATAAAAACATTCCATGTGATCAATAATAATAATTATTGAAAGAATGAATAATTATGTACATACCTGTGGTTTTCCAATCCCTTTAGACTTGTATTTTTCAAATTCTTATTGCAAAACAAACATTTTGCCATCGTTTTCTCTTCTTCTTTTATCCGCTCAAATAATAGATCCTTCCATAGAATTGCAGATGTTCCGGCAGGGGACAAAATGTCTGCACGCTGAGGGCCTAACAATAATACCAATTCCATGGGATCATACTTAATTTTTTTAATATCTATCTATCTACCTTATCTGCTGTTGTTCAAAACTTACCTTCCTACCAAAAATTCTTGCTCCTTTGCAGTTTTTATAATTTTCTTTTAAAAACTTCGTTTTCATTGAACTCGAATTACGCGACCGTTCATGTAAGCTCCAGCAAAGAATCTTTGGCTCCAGTAGAGACAGCACCTCCTGTTTGTTGTAAACAGCGACTATCGCGACTGCATCTCGTTCGATCACATTCGATTGAATTAATCGAATCTTCTGATCCGGGAAATTTCGAATAAGTTTGCTGGAAAATTTATTTTAGAATGCTGTGAAAACCGAAGTTCTCACGTACAGAAAATAAACATTAAGAAAAGAACTTGGGGAAAGGGCGTAAATTTATTCAGGAAATAAGGTATTTTATTTACTACATTGTAAATTTAGTTTTAAGACTTTTTCTAAGTTCTTGAATTTTATTTGTACTAGAATTAAGGAAGAGAAACTAAGTCTGGATGTTATAAAATAAATGAGCTAGTTTAGAGAGGGTAGGGCCCTGAGGTGGCTAGGATTTACAGACCTCGCAGGAACAGCACATTTTTTATAATCTTTTTAAGGATCGGTTGAGCATGTACCTGAAGATGTAATGATTATTGCCTTTACGAAGTGAGAGACTCTTTCGCTTTCTATATCCAGGACAATACCGGAAAATTTCGGGTGTATTGGGGGGGGGGTCCCTTTTCCAGTCGTGCAACTTCGGAGAGTGAACCCACCCCGACGGGGCTCGAATCGGAGAGAGTGGGGATGAGCCATGAAAATATTCGGAGAAATGGATTTAGGTCATCCTTAGGTGACACGTCTTAACCTCTAATGAACTCTGATTGGCCTGATGGTAATTAATTAACTAGAGTAGGGTTGCGCTGAAGATCGAGCAAGATGCGCGAGGACCGCAGGAGCTCACTTCGAACTAAAATTCGAATCCGATTTTGATCCTCATCCGACCCGGAACCTCTGCCACTCGTCTCGGCGAAATAATTATTTTCCCGAACTTAGAATATTTTTCATCTCGCGATCAAATAATATTGTCGCCACTACATACTTAGAATCCATTTAGATTCTTTAGTTTTCGAACTTAGTATTTTCATCGAAATTTCGGATTGTAACGTTTCGAGTTTTAGTGGATAATTTTGTTGAATAAATGATTGATTAATGGAATTGAGTAGTCGATTTGAGTTTATTAATTTTATTCCAATTTAAACCACTATTCTGAACCTAATTGGACGTTGATTTAGCAACAATGGACATCGTTGGATAATTAAGCCAAGTGCATATTCAACGACAAAAGGATTTTTCAGTCCAACAGTGGAAACGAACCTAAACTTTTCCTCGGTGCATTCCACCTATTGAAGCAACCTACACAAAGTTATGCGGAACGGCAAGTCACATAAGAAGATTGATTTATCTCGGATCCTGTTTGGCAGATGATAATACTTCAATTAAGAGAAAATTGCAGTTTTGCTTGCGCTCCTGCTCTTTCAGTTGGACAAGTAATGTTGCTTCAGAACAAGATAGAAGAATATTTACATTCGAGAATAGCATGCTTTCTTCAAAATCCCTTGTTACGGAAGCATCACTACTTGTGCCACTGTCCTGCATTAATTGCAGAAATGGGTCCATTACACCACCTGAAAACATTTCGTTTAGAAAGCAAACACAAAGCTATGAAAAACGTCGTGAAACATTGTCAAAGTTTCAAGAACGTCACCAAAACTTTGTCGGAAAAGCATCAACAAATGCAATGTCTGAATAAGGAAAGTTACAAAATGCAAGTAGTGGCTCCTGATCTTTTGGAATATGATCGTGAAAGTTTTAATGAGGAGATAAACTCCCTTCTAAAAGAATATTTTTAGCAGAAATTTTAGAACATACATATTTTTCCAAAAAAACTAGTTTTGTTGGTATCAATTATGCTCAGAATATGTCAGTTTGTGTAGGAAAAGGCCAAACTGGTAATTTTTTAGTATGTCGAATTGAAATCATATTGATAAATGCTGAGTGTACAAATCTATTTTTCTTGGGCCGAATATGTGAGATAATAGAATATTGGGAATTAGGGGTTTATGAAAAATTAGAAACGGATGAAAATTTGCAAAACACATTACAAATCTTCCCACATTCCTCTATTGTGTCCTGATCCCTTTCCTGAAGTTGTTCTTAGATCCTTAACAGTTTATCTGCCGAAGTACGCACCATTTGATCCTGACTTATCATAAATAGAAGATTGTAAGTATTTAAAAATATCGTTAGGATTATTATAATAATATTACTATTATTAAATAAATCTCTTCATATCAGTTAATTAAAAATAAATTCTTAACGACAAACTTCATTTTGTAATATAAAATATTTTATAAGAAAGTTTATTTACTAAAATGTTGTCAAAGTCAGATTATAGGATCTTACAATATTTTCACTCGCTGATCAAAACAATGCTTCAAAACCTTTTATTTCATCCGATTCATTTTCATATTCGCCACTCTCTTTTGGAAAGCGATGGAACGTTGATAGAGGATGACGAGGTTCTATTGTATTTTGAAGCTCAAGTTTTCATTCTACTCAGACGGTGAATTGTGGCAGCAAATGGTTGCAACTGTGTCTGTTGACAGCACAAATCAACTTCTGAGCAACAAACATAATCGACCATCAGCTATTATGAACGCAAAATCTGTCGAAGATAATAATTCTGAGAATGTACCGCCATGTAATTTAAACAAAGATGTCTTGATTCGAGATGCAATTACCTTTTGTAATGATTCTACTTTAAAGAATCAGAACCTAAATGTCTGGGATGATTGCGAGTATAATTGAGTGAACTTGGACTCATCCACACTGACACAATTAAAAAATAATTTAAAGTCAGCCAGAATCCAAACAGAAGTTGTTCATAGAGTGACTCTCGACATGAGGAAAATAAGAACAAAAATCTCTATAAGCGTTTTGCAGAGGATTACGAAGAGCATGATGGAAGCTTACCCTAACACCATCTAAGACCGAATTCGCGGGAAACGATATGGTATAGGTTGCACTGTTCTTCTGAATGCTCTAAAACATCACAATAATTATTTGAATCAGGTGGATAAGATTTGACCATTATCCCCGAAGAGTTCCACTAAAAGAGTTCCACAACATCTTGTTAAACTCATGGAGCAAGCTCGAGTAGGCACAGCTAATTGGCAACTGAATCATCCAGAGAGAGAGAGAGACGGAAGGATCAGTTTCTGCGAAGAAGGAAAGTCTTCTAGCAACGTCTCTATCTCTATCAATTGTAGCAGAAATCGAGCAAAACCTAACAGAAGAAATGATGTCAATGTTACGAGCATGTTTTAAGCTGCAACGGGATTTTTGCAACGACTTTTACAATGTACCTACTACAAAAGATCTCCGTGATTTCTGGCCTATGTTGCTACGCAAAGAATTTTTTTTATCATTACGAGTTACTGATGGATCATGCAATTGAAGTTCTGACAATCAACTCCCTGAAAGAGAAAGAGATGATATTTATCCACGGACGTCAAAAGAGCCTGACTAGTGCTGACACACCAGATGATTGTGAAGGCCTCAAAATCATCTTTTTTCATTTCAAGGAAAAATTTGAGAATTTTCTTGTTTACTGACCGGTAAATTATCCTTTTTTACAAGTTTATTTAGATTTTCTAAATAATTGACGTAGTTTCTAGTAAAGCAATAATTCTTTTTTAGGAAGGATCATGATGACAAAACAGCCCACATCCTAATGCAGGTCCCTTCATTGTACACGAAAGTAAGATCTCAAGATACAGCATTACTACAGTTATATAATAGAGATTTCATTGTAAATACACTGCCTTACGATAGTTTTAATCAATTAATTTACTTTTCGTATGTTCATACGTAAATTGTTTCACTCTTAATTGCGTTTGGATTTCTTGTTCTTGAAGAAGTGATTCATTGTTAGTTCATAACGCTATTATAATATTTTAATTGGCCAAATGCTGATGATAGTTTTAACACCGTGATTCCTAATTTGTAAGTTTGTTTGTACGATGTGCAATTTAATTTAACTTTGTTACCTAATACTTTTATGAATTCTTAGTTTTACAGAATTTGCGTAAATTTCCCCTAGTGATCATACGTATCTTTATGTCATCGATTCCTAGCGTAAATTTACAACAGATTTTTTACAGTGCAGTGCTTTCACCAAATAAAGCGCATTTCGTAAAGATCACAGTGCACGCATCGAACCCGCATTTGGTGAGCACATTGTGTACGGCTGATATGCGCCCGCACCTATTGTTATCTGGTTCCGTCCAATTTCATGCGTTAGCAAGTGATATCTCGAATCGCACCTAGAATTTGAAACAATCGTTTCGAAATCTCTCTTTCTATCGTATCAGGTAGACAGAGAGGGTCTGACAGTTTCGAAACGTTAAGTATATGAACGGAGTAATTTAACGTTTAACTACGTATAGTAACATTTTCAATCAGAAAAAAATAAATTCTTGACAAAAACTTTATCATCTCATATTACAACCACAAAGGATTTCAATTTTATCTGAAAAAACAACAAAATAGTTGAATTTTTAACTAAAAAAGATCCTTTTTCAATCAAACATGGAATAGTTAAATTGCAGTTCGAAAAAATCGTTTTTGAAACCAAAAACAGCGATTTTGCAACAAAATAGTGCACTTTTCAGCCAAGCAGTTAAACTTTCACCTAAAATGATAAAACCTTTACAAAAATGAATTCTTTTCGTAATAGTTAAACCTATCTCCTATTTTTCTAGTTTAAATGAAGTCAAGAAAGTTTAAATTGCGTTTTGCTTTCTTTATTACAGATTTCAAATTTATACAATACTTACAATTTGTGTACAATAATTTAATCTTTAATACATGCATCTACTTTAATATTTGTATGTATAATATTTAATTACAGAAGAACTGGTAGAAAAAATGGACGCCTAATTTACATTCGGTGCAAAAAAAGTACTTCGGAATTAATGTGTTCTATTTCAGCATGTTCTGAAAAGCGAACTCACATGCTGAACGAATTGCGCAATTAATCTTCCATGTTAGCGAAATAATGTTTTTGGAGCGCATTTTAACAGCATTAATCACAACAGTAAGAAGTTTTGTTGGCAACTAAGACAGAATAAAGAATGTGACTCGGATAATTTTCGAAAGATTACTAAAGGAAATTCAAAGTGTCGTTATTTTTCTGCAATTATGTCCCTCATTCTTTTAAGCAAAGTATCTGATGAAGTTTCTGGAACCTTATCCTGAATATTCATTCTGAACATTTCCACCACTAAATGTGGACGTTCTACAATCAAAGTTTTAAATTCGTCCTGACATATTACAACTTGACGATGTGCTACGAAAAACTTTAAAGCTTCTTTCTTTAAATTAAAAATCGAATATACATCAGCAACTTCGAGAGTATTGAGAACATTTTCTACAGACATATTTTGGTACAGTGCTGCGATACACATTTCCTTCAACTTTCGTAAATTGTATTTTTCCGCAGCAGCTAAAAGTTCTAGGGCTATTTTTTTCAAATCTTCGTCCTCGACTTTATCCGTATAAATAAAATGAAGCATTTTTTCAATCGCTTCAGGCGTCAGGTCCTCGATTTCAACTAATGAGTTGCTTTTTTCACTCATTTCATTTGTAAACATTGCTTGAAACACTTCACTGCGAGCTGCAAGTATAGCTTTATGAGCACGAAAAGTTTTCTGCGCAACAGAAATCGTTACGTCCTGAAAGACTTGGTCATTGAGAAGCAATTTAGTGATGTCTTGGATCAAATCATTGGACTCAAAAAACTCAGATGTGTTTTTCCTGTAGGCAGTTTCAGTTTTGGGTTCACTGGTATCAAAAATTCGAATTTTACAAGCAATTGTTAAACTTTTATCTGCAGTTTCATTCCACAGTAATTTTTCACATATATTTTTTACGCGAAATCTAAACACTCCGTATTCTCCGTCAGGCACTATACACTTAAACGATAAACTTAATACATTTTTCCATGTATCTTCAAGGCCTAGAATAGTATCAACATAAATATCGCAGTTTAATGGCCTTCTTTTTAAATAAACAACAAGTAATTGTTCACTATCTGGAGTTATTTCTAAAGGTTCAAATTCAATCCACCATTTTTGCGATTCCTCTTCGCCTTCAGGAAATTCAGGCGATTTGAGTAATTTCACTGTTTTACAGACATCATCGTAATTTTCGATGGTCCACCTGATGCCGATAGTACGGTAATTCAGTTTCGTCGAACAGTGTAAATCTTCACTAGAGTCAGTCATTTGTAATCTTGGAATACTGGCATCAGACATTATGCACCTGTAAAAATAAGATTTCTGTTGGAAAAAGCACTGCAAGCTCTTACAACTTTCATATTTTATACCTATGATTTTCTAGGTTTTGTGAATTTCGTAATAAAGAGCGTTTTATGACCAGAATTGTGACCGCTAGGGGTCGAAAAGTGTAGTGTAAAACAATGGTGAAATACAACGCATATTTGCTATAAGAAAAAATTTGAATCATAGAATCAATCGTTTTAACTTAGAAACTGGTGAGGGATTTTTTACTCTTTTAAAATTCGCAGAAAAATTAGAATAATTTTGAAAATGAAGAAAATAGGGATGATTTATTTTAAACCGAAATTTTCATTTATTAAAGAAAATACGTGGTATAGCCAACAAGTTTACACGTCAGAAATGTCCTCATCTAAAAGATCTGCGACTTTTCAATATTTCACCAAAGAACTTTGTCATTAACAAAGAAAAATATGTTTAAAAAATTTTAAACATTTTTTATATGCTGCTAATATCCCGCAAGCGAGACGGGAACATTCCTTTTAGTTTTTTTAAAATGGATTTTCGAAAATCGCGTTTTGGTATCCAGAGCTGCCAAGACAAAGAGGAGCGACGCCTCTCGATTACTAACACTCAGAAAACTTTTGCGATAAACTATTTAAAATTTTGTAAGCATATCTATTTTCGGCTTGCGATTCCAAACTTTTTGACATATAAAACTTGTCCACACCCGGAAAAACAATAAAAAACCAAAGGTAGAACACTGCAGATAACAGGTTTAGCCCGCTAGAACCCTTGTCGATAACATATGAATAGCTTTCAGTTTACACCTATTACAACTAACGTGTATTCTTCTGCTGTAGTTAATTAACAAAAACAGCTTACAATTTAAAATAATATTAAAAATTGCAAAAATAACGATATTCTTTTTCCGTGTGAAACTTCTGAAATGGCAGTTCACAGGTTTAGACCGCGGACACTTCATAAGATAAAAAATTAGTGTTTTTTTTTTAATATTCTCAAGATATTATCACTAAAAGATCGTTAAAAATGATAAATCAGATATTTAAAGAGATTATAAACAAAGACGAATTTTTTGTAAAAAATAAATATATCTGCATATATTTCTTTAGTTTTATTTTAATATTCTCCAGGGCATTTAGGAATATTAGAAAACTAAGGTTTTTATTGGGTTCAGTTTTAAAGAAAGCATCGAAATCATCTCTATCATGTCATAAATAAATTATCTATATCACTTTGCACAATGATTAACACAATTTCATAAAGTAAAAAGTTGCGCACATCTTTAAAAAAACCTTGGTGAAAGTTTTAGAACTAAAAAATTGTATTCCTTTGAATACATCTCAGTCCGGAATTTTCTCCGAACCATACTTTCGTGCGGATCTAATCCGCAGTTGGAGCAAAGGTTCCTATCCGAATGAATCTGTATTCAAACTGAGAATTCTTTTCCGGTTTAATACGAAGTTGAAACAAGGATGAAAATTCGACCTAAACCAAAGTCAAACCAAGATTCCTATCCGACTGACTCTGGCCACGATACAAGAATTCCTATCCGATTTAATCCGAAGTCGAAATAAGAATAATCAGGCCGAATCTGATTTCAAAACAACGATTTCAATCCGACCTAATCCAAAGTGGAACCCAAGGTTTCTATCCGAACTGATCCGAAGTAAAATCAAGATTTTTATCAGACTAAATTTCAATCCGATTTAATCCAAAGTACGATTCCAGTTTCAATGAAACTGACCTAAGCCGAGATTGTAGCAAGGATTCCAATGAAGGATACAGGTAATAAGCGTTGAATTCAGAAGAATTAAAAATGTGTATTCCTATTAATACACAATTTTTCCTCAGTCTAAAAATCTCCACTTTTCTAAATTGAACATTTATTTTTAAGTGAATAGTTTGAGGTTATGTGTAGTGGCTCCGATCGGTTTTGAAAGGGATTATAATTTTATTATTTTCGCCGCCAAATGAGAAATACAAAACGAAGGACAGAAAAGACATTCTTAGGGATTCAACATTTTTAATACCTTCTAATGCAAGCCTTCTATCCGTGGAAAAACTGTTGGAAAAAATGGACGCCAGATTTAAATTTAGCACCAAAAAGTACTTCCGAAATTATCCGAAATAATTTTTTCCATTTCAGTATGGGGAGATTACGATAATATGCTCTGAATAACGGATTTATGTGCAAAAAGAGTTTTTCAATGTTCAAACTTGGCGAAATGTTTTTTTTATCCATCGGTCAAGCTATTAATTGGCGGCGAAAAACTTTTATTTAAATTTAGTCTCAGAGAATAGGTGGTTTGACATGGTAAAAACGTGTGACGTTTTTTAACTGAAAAAATAAGTAGTTTTTGAGAAATTTGTCCTAAAAAATCCCTTCGTTATCTGGGCTTAATGCAAATACCCAATAAAAAAATTGTAGTAATTTTTAGGTTAGTTTTTATCATTTGTAAACAAAAATTGTATCTTACCATTCCACTCTAATCCGTTTAATCCAATTTTATTTAGAAACTTTAATTTAGTTAGTATTCCGTCGATTGCCTCAATTACAGAAACGATAAAAAAGACGTACGATCTTCCTTGTCGATAATGAATCAATTGGAATCAATCATCTATCTATCGATAGGAATGCTTGCTTTGGGAAGAAGAACAGGTTATTTCACAATACGGTGATCTTCTAACCAGGGTTGAGAACTTCATTTACTACAGGTAATGCACAGTCATATGAAGTGTAGACCGTCAGTCTGTTTGATCCACCGACGCTCCTGCTTAGAGAGAGAGAGAGAACGATTTAAGTGAGTACTTCTTTTTCTTTCTACTGGAGTCGACTCGCGCAATCTCACTGACGTCACCAACCCACGTGACCAACCCCCTATGAGGTAATAAGAGAGTTTGACATTCGTTAGGTGGCGCCATTGAACTTACATAAACGGCTGCGTAATTCGAGCTCAAGGAAAGCGAAGTTTTTAAAAGAAAATCATAAAAACTGAGTGAAAAAATATGAAACGCGGAATGTAGTATAATGATAAACTGCAAAGTTCGAAAGCATTATTGAAGAAGGGGTGAGAGTTTTTGGTAGGAAGGTAAGTTTTGAACAACAGCAGATAATGTAGGTTGTTTCCAAGATATTAAAAAAATTAAGTTTGATCCCATGGAATTAGTATCATTGTCTGGCCCTCAGCGTGCAGACATTTTGTCACGTGACGAAACATCTTGAAATACCTTATTAGATATTTCACTTCCACCACTAGAGATCCTTTAAGGAGAGTTGAGACAGGTTTACTCGCTTTTTGATTGGTGCTATATAATCGGAATCAGAAGTTCCAAAATACGCGCGATATTCAAATCCAATTTTTTTTTATTTATTGAAAAATCACGAGAAAAATGATCGCACAAATATTAATTAATGTTAAGGGCATGTGTAAGTTTACCATAAGAGCAATTT
>JAAAKG020148865.1:0-10168 GCA_010014905.2 Druon quercuslanigerum | reverse complement strand
GCGCCTAGATGCTGGGCCTGATTTTCGCATGAGTGTTAGGGGTTGCTTGTCGTAAGGGGTTGGACAGTTACCTTACAACATTCTATTTTTGCGATGAAAGACACTATAATAAACCAAAATTGAAAACAAAATATAAAATCTAATAATTGTTTAATAAAAATATAAATTTGCAGCCAAAAAAGTATATTTTATTAATTTAAACAAAAATCATTGGATTTCATTCTAATGATTTCAGGTTGAACACAGATTTCGTGTAATAAACGTTAAAATAACCTTAAACTGGTCCAAAAATGTAAATCTTTTTTCAAATTTACATTGACAATCGCTAACTTCACCTACAAAAAAATGGATCTTTTTTTAAATCTAAAGATTTTTCACTAAAAATACTGATTTCTTGTGGGAAACGCCAACATATCCTAAAATTGGTAAACAGTTGTAAATCTACTTTGAAATATAATTTTTTTTTAATTAAAAATACTAAAGCTAATGTAAACCAAAATTGTCTAAGGATTTTAAATCTTCTTTAAATCATAATGATTTTTGCTTGAAAATGCCAACTTAGCTTAAAAAATTGTGAATTTTCATTAAAATCTAATTTAAGAAAAAAAAAACTAATTTCTGAAGAAAAACACTAATATAAAATATAATGTCAAATTTTTTATCTAAGCCACAGTCACCTAAAATTGGTTGAAAATTATGAACCTTCAAAATCTAATAATTTTTTTAAATGTTAATTTTCGGCAAAAGCGCTAATAAGCCCATAAAAAAGTAAATAGCTAAAGAAATATGCATCTTTGTAATCTCATTATTTATAATTAAAAATAGCGATTTCTGGACTAACTAACATAAGTTTTATGTTAGTTTTATTTAAACACAAGTTTTATAATTGTTAAAAATTATGAGTTTTGTATACAAATGTGCATTTCCAGTGAAAGAAATAACATATCCTAACATTTTTAGTAATTTCAAATTCTCGAAAATTCATGATTTTAGATTATAATTTTAAATTTCGTTTTGGAAACACTAATTTACAGCAAAAAGCTCGAGAATAAAATATTTATAATATTTTAAATAATTTATTAGATTTGTAGATTTAATTTTCAAAAATTTAAATTCAAGATACACAACAAAAATAATTGCGAGATATTCGATATATTTCATTAGACCACGTTTTTTGAGATAAACATATTTTTTTCTCTTAAATAAAAAATGCATTATTGGTGATTGATATTAAAAATTAAATTTCTCACCTGTGCTTACATTTGCAGCCTAATCCATCCAGACTGCAAAATTTTTAAATATCTTCAATAGTTGAAATATTTTACCATTTATGTAATTTCTGAATTTTCATTTTTTACACTAAATACATCAAATAAAAAAATATTGAAAATATCGGAAATTCTTGAAAAATTTATCAAGAATCTGTTGCTACTGACTTTTCGTTGATACTTCGTATAGTAGCCTCTTCTACAGATTGTGATGTAGAGGTCGACACACGTCGACATTTTTGTTAGGTTTTTCAAAAATTTTTAATCCCACATTTTCTAAGATATTAACATAAAATGAGGATTGAACTTGATTTTTAAAGTTTCGTCAGCCATCTGTCTAGTGTAATTGAAACCGGTAAATAATGGCGCTGACCATCCACAAAAGGTCCAAAATACATATGATTACTCCAGATAAGATAATCCACAAAAGGTCCAAAATACATGATTTCTCCAGATAAGAATTCTTTGTAGCTAGCGTAATCTTGACAGGAGAGTTGACAGCTTCAGCGTCACATGATATTTTAAACCGATTAGGTTATCGCCTTTTTGGCAACTTCTCAGGTTATCGTGGGTCGTTTCCAGATCCAAGGCATGTTTAAACTCTCAATTTTCCACTTGAAAAATCGGATAAAATTCCTATACACTCTTAAACACTTCTCCTTCAGGGTACATCATAAAGATTACAAAACAATTAAGAAAATACTTTATTTTCAGTGATGCAGACACTTACTAAAAAATTCATAACTTTTGAACAAATTGAGATATTTTAATGTTTCAGAAAGCACTGCAAAGTTCAAGAAGTGTATGCTTAAGAAAAAATCACACAATTGATGGTTAAATAAAAGAAATGCTTAAGTTTATGATGTCAGTTGACCCATTACGTAAGTAGTGGATTTACGCTGCACCATGATATAGGAGATGAAAAATCAATGCATGACTCGAAAAAAGAAAAATCATTCAAAACACTCATAAACTTGACAAAAATACCAAAACTTAACTGACGCTCAAACCGAGTTTGCACCTATGCTAAAGCTATCCTAGGTTTCTGAGTAACATTGGGTCTGAAAGGACCCACGATAACCGAATCAGCTTAAGTGGAAGACGGGGGTATCACCTATGTATCACCAATTTTTCACTTATCATTCATCACCTATCCCTTAGAGCAGCTCGTCTTAACTGCTTTTCAAAATGATTCCAGCCGTCCGCGTGTAAAAAGACAGCGAGGAATAAAAACAAATACAAGCAGCTTACGCGCCACAACAAATTGAATTAAAATCCAGGAAATGAATGGTTTTTGTTACTAGAAGTATTACGTTGCCTGATGTTTTTTAAGGAGCTTTTGAAAAGCGCCCTTGGGTATTAAAATCGGACTTTTGTTACCATTCTGACAAAGGTAAATAAATCCAGGGGATTTATAAACCGGTGAATAAATCCAGTGGATTTATTTACCGGGTCCGGTATACTTGACTTTAGCAGACTTTGATGTCTTGTATTACGTTGAGCACGTGCGAACGTGTAAGCACACGTGTTGCTCCAGAGAATGTGCAAAAGTGTGCAAGTGTAGCTGTACTCGCAACATACTAGCTAACACACTACTAGTCCAACCAACAAGTGTGTTGAGTGTACAGAGTTGCACACGAGACTTGGCTCAGACCTATCCAATTCCTGTTTGCAAACATTCTTCGCCGAGACTTACAAATATATATACACCTTATATAACAAACTGGTCTTTCTGATTCTGAGATTAATCGAGCAATAATTGGATGCCGAAGTACAACTTCAATCAGGTCGATCAGTGGCTTAACAAAGCCGGAACGACAACTGGATTTCAACTATCAGTGCTCAACAAGGTTTTGATTAATCAATTCATTGATCAATTGATTCATTCAGAGACTGATAAGCAGTTATGTTTCAATCAACAATGTAAAAATCTAGAAAAATCCTTGGAAAATTAGATAAAACTTTGTACAATGCAAATTCGAATGTAACTGGAGTCGATCGTTTATATATGCATGGTGGTCATAGAAATTAATTTTAGAAATTCTTTTACTGTTGCCTGATTTTTCTTTGACTAATTTTTCATTTGCCCTGACCATTGGCTTTGAGATATCAAAATCCTTACTTGTTTAAACATAAAAATAAGGGTTCCAGGTGAATTTTTAACGAATTCATGATATTGCATTGAATTTTCATACACATAAATTAAACTTTAACCAAAAACAGTTCCATTTTTAACTAAGTACTTTAATTTCCAATAAAACAGTTGAATCTTCGACTAAAAAATATGACTTTTCAACCAAATAAGAGAGTTAGAAAAAGAATTAACTTTCAACCAGAAAAGAGTATAGAATATTAAAATGAATAATAAAATAAAAAATAATAAAAATAGTCAGAAAAATAATTAAATTTTTAACAAAATACACTGGGACCTAGAACTAGTTACCTCGAATTTAATAATTTCAACAAAAGTTGCCGTGGCGATTTTGGGTGAGAGAAGAGTCCGCAATTCCCGAATAGTAGTAATTCAATTCAAGTTCCAGTGTAGTAAAATTTTTGAATAAAAGAGACGAATTCTTGACCAAAAATACGATTTTTCATTTTTTAAATCGAAAGAATAGAATTTAACAACAAAATATGAATTTTCATTTAAAAAAGATAACTTTTCCACCAAAAGATGAATTGTGAATCCAAAAGGACGAATTTCTATCCAAGAAAACGAATGTATATCAAAATGGTTCAATTTTCGAACAAAGAAGATTACTTTTAATCAAAATCGTTTAATTTTATAACACAATAATTAAATTTTCAACCAAATAATAGATTTGCTACAAAAGTTGATGAATTTTAAACGTAAAATATAACGTTATACTTTTCAATGAAGAAGAATTTACTTTCAACCAAAAGACACAACTTGTCTACCAAAAGATGAATTTTTAATCGAAAAGAAAAAATTTTATATCCACAAAAAGGATTGCTCAACAAAACAGTTGAATTTTCGACCAGAAAATATGAAATTTTGTATCAAAAGAATTGAGTTCTTCACTGAAAATGTGGTAGTAGACTTTTCAATTGGACAGTATTAATTTTTAACCAAAAAATATGCATTTTCAATTAAAAACATGACTTTTCTACCAAAAAAAGAATTTTCAATCTGAAAGGATAAATTTTCTATCTAAAAAAGGAAAAGTTTTTAACAAAATAGTTGAATTCTTGGCCAGAAAAAGAACTTTTGAAACGAATATTTGAATTTTCGACAAAATATATCTATAACCAAATAGTAGAACTTTTAACAAAAAAAATTAATTGTCAACTAAAATGAAGTGTCTTCCAACCAAAAAATAGCTTTTTAAAAAAATTGTAGGATCATCTACAAAACAGATTAGTTTTGCAATAAAAGAGGTGAATTTCCGACAAAAAATTCAATAATTGACAGTGTGTAAAAATAGATTTTAATTAGACATAAAAATAGTAGTTTCTCAACCAATATGACGAATTTTTAACAACACATACTTTTTAAACGAATAGGATACTTTTCAATAAAATGGTTCATTTTCAACGAAAAAAGTTAATGGTCAATCAAACAGTTAATTTTCCTAACAAACTAGTTGAAGTTTTAACTCAGAAAGACGAATTTTTAACAAACAGTTGAACTTTTAACAAAAAAATCAAGATTTTTCAAAAAATATCGAATAATTAAATTATCAACAAAACAAAAATTTTAACCAGCAAGATTAGCATCATACAGAGTGGATAAATTTTTAACCAAATAATTTAAATTTAAGCTAAAAATACATTTTTAAGCAAGAAGATTAATTTTTTGCCACAAATGACGAATTACGAAAAAAGCAAGAATTTTTAACCAAGCAGTTGAAATTTCAAAAATACAAATTCAAGAATCATCGGGCAGAAAAATTAATTTTTAACAAAGTAGTTGAATTATCAACTAAAAAAGACATACATTGTAGGATAAAAGTGAAACATTTAAATTTTGAATTGAAAAAAACCAACAAATTTTTAACAATATATTTAAATTTTTGACCAAAGAAATGAATCTTTTACCAAAATTAATAGAATTTTCAAATTAAAAAGTCGAGTTTTCAACATAAAAAATGAATTTTCAACTAAAGAATGACTTACTTTACATTTTTTTAATTTTCTACAAAGTAGAATAACTTTTAACTAAATAATTGCATTCTCCACATAAAGGATACATTTTTAACCAAAAAGGTTACCCTTCACAAAGTTGAAAATTTTTAACCAAATAATGGAATTTTCAACACAAGAAACCGAATTAAAAAAAAACTGATTTTTTAACCAAGTACTTAAATTTTAAACCAAAGAGAGGGATTTTCAACTAAAAAAAAACTCAAAAAAATAATTTTTCAACAATGAATTTCATCTTTTAATCAGGTAGTTTAATTTAAAACAAAGTAGATTAATTTTTACCAAAACAGAAAGAAATTAATTTTCAACAAAAAAACATCGAATTTCTAACAAAATAGTTCAATTTTCAATCATATTATTTTCAACTGAAATCAAGAATCTTCAACCAGGAAAACTATTTTTTAACAATGTAAAGATGAACTTTTTACCAAAAAAATAATAATTTACAAAAAAATAAATTGATTCTCAAACTTCTGGTTGAGTTTTCATCTAAAATGAATAAATTTATAATAAAAAATATATCAGTTACATTTTCAGTTAAAAGTAAATTTTTAACAAATAAAAATCAACAATTAATTTTTAACAAAACAGTTAAATTTTCCACCAAATTATTTTCACCCTAAATCAAGAATCTTCAAACAGGAAACTAAACTTTTGACAAAGGAGTTGAATTATCGACTACAAAAGAAATAAATTTTAGATTAAAAGTGGAACACTTAAGTTTCGAATTGAAAAAAGCAACAAATTTTCAACATAAAAAATGAATTTTCAACTAAAAATTGACGTTCTTAAATTTTTTTAATTTTCTACAAAGTAGATTAACTTTTAACTAAATAATTGAATTTTCCACACAAAAGATACATTTTTAACCAAAAAGGTTACTTTTCACAAAGTTTTATTATCAAGTAAAAAAGAAAAAACCAAAGAAATAATTTTCAACACAGTACTTTAACCTTAATCCAAAAAGTTGAAGTTTTATACACATTGCTAAATTTTTTTGTAAAAAATAAAAATTCAAGAATCTTCGGTCAGAAAAATTAATTTTTAACAAAGTAGTTGAATTATCAACTAAAAAAGACATACATTTTAGGATAAAAGTGAAACATTAAAATTTTAAATTGAAAAAACCAACAAATTTTTAACAATATATTTAAGTTTTTCACCAAAGAAATGAATCTTTTACCAAAATTAATAGAATTTTCAAATTTAAAATTCGAATTTTCAACATAAAAAATGAATTTTCAACTAAAGAATGACTTCCTTTACATTTTTTTAATTTTCTACAAAGTAGATTAACTTTTAACTAAATAATTGAATTTTTCACATAAAAGATCAATATTTAATCAGAAAGAATAATTTTCTCAAAGTTGAAAATTTTTAACCAAATAATGGAATTTTCAACACAAGAAACCGAATTTTCAATTAAAAAAAAACAAAAATTTTTAACCAAGTACTTGAATTTTCAACAAAATTCGAGAATCTTCATACGTTTCAGCCAAAAAGAACGATTTTCTAACAAAGTACTTGAATTTTGAACCGAAGAGAGGTATTTTCAACTAAAAACAAAATTTAATCATTGATAATAATAATTTAATTTAAAAGAAAGAAGATTGATTTTTTACCCAAAAAGAAAAAAAAAATAATTTTCAACAAAACAGTTAAACTTTCAAACATATTATTTTTAACGGAAATCAAGAATCTTTAACCAGAAAAACTATTTTTTAACAATGTAAAAATAAACATTTTACCAAAAAAATAAGAATTTACAACAAAATGAATCAATTTTCATACGTCTGGCTGAGTTTTCATCTAAAATAAATCAATTTATAATAAAAAATATATAATTTAAATTTTCAGTTAAAAAAGTCAATTTTTAACAAATAAAAAAACAACAATTAATTTTGAACAGAACAGTTAAAATTTTAACCAAATTATTTTCACCCTAAATCAAGAATCTTCAACCAGGAAACTAAACTTTTGACAAAGGAGTTGAATTATCAACTAAAAAATAAATACATTTTAGACTAAAATTGGAACAATTAGGTTTCAAATTGAAAAAAGCAACATATTTTAAAAAATATATTTAAGTTTTTAACCAAAGAAATGAATCTTTTACCAAATTAATAAAAATTTTAACCGAAAAAGTCGAATTTTCAACATAAAAATTGAATTTTCAACTAAAAAATGACTTCCTTAAAATTTTTTTTAATTTTCTACAAAACAGATTAACTTTTAACTAAATAATTAAGTTTTTAAAAGGAGTACTTAAATTTTAAACAAAACAGAGGGAGTTTTAACTAAAACCAAAACTCAAAAAAATCATTTTTGAACAAAGAATTTCATCTTTTAATCAGGTAGTTCAATTTAAAAGAAAGAAGATTAATTTTTACCCAAAAGAAAAAAATTAATTTTTAACAACAACAAAAAAACAACGAATTTTCAACCATATTTTTACAAAAAAAATAAGAATTTACAACAAAATAAATCGATTCTCAAACTTCTGGTTGAGTTTTCATCTAAAATAAATCAATTTATAATAAAAAATAGATCAGTTAAATTTTTAGTTAAAAAATTAAATTTTGAACAAACAAAAAAAAACAGTTAATTTTAAACAAAACAGTTAAATTTTCAACCAAATTATTTTTAACCTGAATCAAGAATCTTCAACCAGGAAAATTAATTTTTAACGAAGGAGTTCAATTTTTAACCAACTAACAGAATTTAAAACTAAAAAAGATATGATTTTAATTAGAAGTAGAATACTTAAATTTATAGTCAAAACAAAGAATTTTCAAAAATATATAAATTAAAATTTTCAAATAATAAAATGAATTTTCGATCAAAAGAGCACAAATTTGCTATATAAAGTAGATTAATTTTTCATCAAAGAGGTGAATGATTAACCAAATACATGAATTTTTAACTACGAAGATTAACTTTTAAACGAAAAATAAAATTTTTCAAATAACTACAGTAAATTTAAATAAAAAATATCTGGATTACTTGGATAACCTAAATTACTTTAAATTATCTGAATTGCAAATGGACTACTATGGATTTTGCCGGATTACAAGTGGATTACTAGATTGTTTTCCCCCTCGTTTGTTTCTTTTAGCTTTGACCCTCGCCTTGAACTGACACAATTATGTCGAACTAGTCTACTTTTCCCATGATTGACAAAAAATAAGAAAAAAATTAAACACTTTCTTTCCATACAGAGAGAATATTATCCTAAACTGGTCCACTTTGTAAATAAGAGAATCAGCCTGGGAGAAAATGTGCTTCAAGCCTATTCCACAAGGAAGCGATTCCTCCAATGAAAAAAAAATTGAAAATTAGTTTCAGTAAACGATCCAGTAAGAGAATCTAGTCTGAGTGTAAGTGTATAAGTGTGTAAGTGTGTAAGTGTGTAAGTGTGTAAGAGTGCATAAACTATACACAGTTACGAATACATGAGAGAGTGAGAATGCACTATTCGGAGAGTAATCAAGCATGCAGATTGTGCAGAAGAAAATGATGGTACTCTGGACTCCTGGGATGGAAGGAATCTTTAGAAAGTATGCACACCAGATGAGTTTTGAAATAGCGATCGATATTGATCGTAAATTTGTATACTGTCGTGTGCAAGTATGCAAATGCAGCCACACATTCTTCGATGATGGAGTCGCGAAAAAATTTGCAACAGCTATTCACCTATTCACGAGTCACTAGGGTTATAGGTTCATTCTTCTATGTTCACTTGCTATCAATACACAAGTCATACTCGCCTAAGAGATTATCAGATACGGTATATATTCAAGATACGTTTGTATATTGTTAGCTGATGTCATTTATAAGTTGCTATAGAAAATAGATAAAAATTTTATGATATAACTACAGGTCAGATAATGAGCTTAATTAGAAATGAATGAATGCAAATAAAATAAGGATTGAATACCCTATTGATAAGGGGTTTAAAAAATTTCTTCCTATTTATATTTTCAACAATGAATTATTCTTATCATCTTCTCTAATAGTATATAATTAAGGTGTCCATCCACTGGATGATTTTGAATTGCCGATTATCTCCCGGGCAATTGTTAGGTCTTCCGAGACAATTCAAAAGAGTTCAAAAGATTTGAATAATTATACAAGATTTCTAAATATTTCAAAGGATTTAAAGATTTTTGAATTGAAACAGGAACTAACAAAACAGCTTTTAATTTTTAGTAAAAACAAAGTCGAAGTCAACTAAAAAAGACAAATTTTCAACAAAATAGTAGAATATTCAACGAAAAAGACAAATTTTCAACAAAATAGTTAATTTTTCAACCACAAAGCAGTTGAAAATTTAACAAAGAAAAATCTTAGTCACAAAATTGTTGGATTTTCAACAAAGTAGATTACTTTTTAAGTAAACAATTAAATTTTTAACCAAAAACATCAATTTTTAATTGAGAAGGTTAAATTTCGACAAAGTAAGTTAATTTTTGACCAAATCAATTAAAGTTTTAACCAAGTAGTTGGCTTTACATATATAATATATGGATTTATTATTTTCATCATATAAATTGAAAATTTTTCTATTTAGCTGAAAATTTAACTATTTTATTCAAAAATCATGTTTTGTTTAAAAATCCATTTTTCAGCTTTAGCTTTAATTATTCCAGTTGAAAATTCGTCTCCTTGATTTTAAATTTGACTATTTTGTTGAGCATTCGGAATTTTGTCAAAAATTAATTTTTGAAATGTAAGAA
>JAAAKG020148864.1:0-10168 GCA_010014905.2 Druon quercuslanigerum | reverse complement strand
AAAGAATATTTCAAATAAGAGTGTAAAGAGCGCGCGAAATTCAAAAAGTCACCTTACTTTTTGATCACACCTCGTAAATATCAAAATTAGAAGAAATATAGTCTTTAGCGACGAAAAAACATTGAATGAACTTATACTTATTTATCATATATGTTCTTTATGTCCACAGTTACCAGCATCGCAAAAATTCATAATAGCGTCCCTTTATTACACAGTTGACACCTTTTTAACAATCAGCGGCTTTTTGGCATCTTATTCATTTCTAAAAAAGCATATGGTTGGAAAAGAAAATTTTAATATTGGACAATACTATTTACATCGTTATATAAGGTAATTGTATTACATAAGATTATTGTTATAATTATCAAGACATATAAAACAAAATCGTATTTTTTCATGGGATAATATCGTTAAATAATAATAACTTTAAATATTATAATTGTAATGCCTTTTCATGCAGGTCGAAAATTATAATATGATCTAGCCATAATTTATGTTATAGTCAAAATGTTGTACGTAAATTTATTCGAATATACTAGCATCATCAATCCCGCTCTACATGCGCGTGTTATTATTTTATTCAATAAAAAAAATATTTTTTATTACAAAATAGAAATTTCAAATGTCTATTTTGAAAACTTTCATAACACTTAAATTTCAGCTAAATTTAAAGTTTGCTGCATGTTGAAAAAGAATCTAGAAAATTAAAAAAAACAGACATTTTAATTATAGTATTTTACAAATTATTAGTCAACATTCGAGTTGGTCTTTTCAAGTTTCAAATAATTTTTTTAATCTTTCTGAAACTTCTAATTATCTGTTAACCTTACTTTCATTTTTTTTAATTTTGTAATTTGTCAAAATCTCAACCGATCTATCTGGACCTTAATGAAGCATTCTTAGGGCCGCTTGCTGTCTCTGGAAACAGGTAATTCCTGAGCGAGTGGGACACGCGCATAGCATGTTTCCTAGGTACTCAGAATGTGCATGGCAGGCTCTAGACCTATCACTGGAAACTTCTTGACATACCATGCGACTAGGGTGTACTAATGTGGAAGTTACACCGTTCTAGCATCTGAAAATGAAACCCTTAAGGGCATGTGACACAGCGAAATACCTATATTACCGATCTTACTATATTACTCGACCGATATCGCGGTGAAACTTTGGGAAATGTATTAGAGTACAATAAAGTACGTTAAAGTACTTCATTTGGGGAAGAAATTTACTAAAAATTATTCCTGAACGGGAGCCTTTTGCTAATCATATTTCTGAACTTCGAAATTGTTTGAACGTTCGAACTTTTTTTACACATAAAATATCGGCCTCAAACTTTAGGAAATGCAAGAGCCGACAGAAAGCTACGTTAAAGTACTCCATTTAGTAATAATGAAGCCAAAAAAATAAATTACTACTAAATATGAACATGCGTCTGTAACACAGGACTCAGCTGTCAATTTCATCGGCCACTAGACGAAGCTCTATAAGATTGCTCATCGTAAACTTGTCATTTGGTTATGCGGGGTCCACGTGGTCCACGTATAAACACGCTGGGAGTAAAAAAAATGGTTCCTCACTACTTCATTATGATTACGGAGTGGTTATTTATTCCGATAATGATCGCGAAAGAATAGTAGCATCATTTCGCCCATTATAAATAGGGCGAGTTTGACACGTGTCGGACATCTACATTACCAACCTCAAAATTTAATTTTTCAGATTTAAAAAAAAATCTAGGAACCCTTCATTTGATAAATTCCATATTCCTGAATAATTATGAAAATTAAAATAAAGAAAATAAAATAGTTTGCCGAAAATTTTTAATTTCTAACAAATACATAGTTTATAAGGCCATAAATAAGTAATAGCTCGCCATCCGAAAAATATTACAAGAGAAATAATGATCACCTTTTTATCCCCCCAATTATCCGAAAAAGGTTTCCACAATTTTCCGCCTTAAACGCATGAGTACTGTGTGTTCCTACTATTATTTCGGGCATATAATAAATAAAAAAACAATATTTTGTCATTTACAATATTTACGCAGTTGAATATTAGTTATTTACTCATCTAAAAATATTTATAATCTAATAAATGCATAAAGAAGATATAAAAATAATAAAATTTTGTATTCTGATCTATAAAAATTTGAATTTACCGCCAAATTATCTGAAATGGAGTTGAGATTTTAGGTTATGACCACTTTGAATCGAATATGCATGAGACAAGTTCTAAGTCCAATAATCCAACTCTAGCGCTACCTCTCGCCAGAATAAAAAAAAATCCAGTTACCGACACAGCAGATGTTACCGATAAAATAGAACATATTTACGAACAATTATTATTTTTATAAAAAAAAATTTGTTCCTTTCCCAACTCTACGCTTCGCGATACACGTTCCATTTACGTTGATTAATACTTTTCAAAAAATTGTTCGCTTTTTTTACTTTTATTTTTAAAAATGGGAACCAATTTTGATCTTGGGACTGGCTTGTTCGGTGGGTTTGAGTGCCACATACCCTTAATGCCTAAATTGTCAGGCTGATTTGAGGAAAGGTTATGTTATGTTTCCATGCAGTTTCTTGTCGAGGAGCGGTTCAGGATAGTTATTATTCGGATTATTGTTCGGGTTCAGGCCAAGAGTCTTGGCCGCCTTCTCCGCGGCTAAACCCAGGATAATTATGTTATAATGACATTGGAGATTTAGAAGTCCACGCCCACCTTAAATGCGTGGGATGATTCAAATAAATGTGGTTGAAAATTAATTAAGAAGTATGCAACTACACCCATGCGCCATCATACTTCTCGCGAAGCCAGACCCCAACGTGACGAAGTCCCACGTCTCCTTGTTTGTATCGTGAGATTCACGATATTAACAAAATACACACATATATGTGGGTTTGTGATTTGAATTAAAAACGCACACACTTTAACTATAACTATACGTTTATTCAAAGATAATATAGAATGCATGTGCACATCATTCGATGACCCGACATGGTATATCCAAAAAATGACCTCTCGGCAAGACTGTCCGTCAAAGACTATCCATATTTCTATGTGAGCATTCTAGGATCCCACAACTCGGTCATCCTGCATATCGTCTGCCTCAGACGACTTCAACAACATATTCCAGTTCGTTCTCTAGATCGTCCTCTATATCACGGTAGAAACCTCTCCACGGTTTCATGTAATCGGCTCAACGTGTAGTAACCTCTGGTCCTTCCTCTCCACTGATTTTCTCGATGTCGAACCGATCATGTTGGTGTACTTTTGTGATCCAGTAGGGCCCCAAAAACTGAATCTTTACTTTCAGTCATGGTCCAAATTGAGTCCTCTTTATAGCTACGATGTCCCCTAGTTGATATTTCGTTGCTTGCTTTCGTTTCTTATTGTAGTAGCATTTCCGATTTTCTTCTTGGGTCTTGGCAATCCGTTCCTTGGCTTGCCTACGAAGTACATCTCGTGCTTCATCGAAGGCGACCCTTGCCTCTTCCTCATTGATCTCCTGAAGCTGAACGTCATCTGGAATTCTCATCTTTGTTCCCAGCAGTAGTTGAAAAGGTCTTGTATCAATTGATCTTTGATACGTGCTGTTCATTGCCCTCTGTACTCTCTCAATGTGCTTGTACCATTTTAGTGGCTCCTCCGTTGACAGTTTGACGAACACTGTCTTCATAATGCTGTTGATCCTCTCGACCTGTCCGTTCCCTCTGAGTACTCCTGTTGTAATGGCAAGATGTTGAATGCCTACTTCACGACAGTTTTCCTCGAAATTCTCTGCAACTTCGCTAGAACTTCGCCACTTCCCAGGGTCTTCGTCGCGTACAACCATACGAACTTGGTGAATCCATCTACAATCACCAGCAAGTATTGGTAGCTCTTCCTCGTTGATCGTAATGGACCCACGTGATCCATATACATTAACAAATCAGAAGCTTCAGAAAGCGAAAATAAAATTTTTTAATAAAAATAAAACTAGTTTATTTACACACAACGTAGATAGTACATTCATGATTCACAGAATCGCCTTTTACATCCAATGTTTAGCAATGTAGCTATAGTTATCTCGTAATTAATTCGTTATGTTAATATGCGTATTGTACATAATATCTTGTCAATTAAGAAACTGCGTATGTGCAAAAGTTTTCATCGTGAATTGTATAGGCCGTCGAATGCTCCAGGAAAAAAATTCCTAGATAATTTGCGTGTTAACTTGAAAACAGTTCACAACGAGTAGAATAGACATCACTAGATGTAATTTAGGTTCATTTTCTGAAAAGTAAGTGATAATGCTATTAAAATTTGTATTCCCATAAAAAAATATTTATTAGTCTGCTAGTTTAAAATCAAAATGAAACTAGTAAAAAATTCACTATAAGTTTTTAAGCGCAACTAAAAAATTATATTTTCTCTTTGAATTGTTGAAAGACAAAACTTTTTGTACGAATGTTTACTACTTTTTACTTGTTTTTACTAATGGTTTTTTTCAACTTTAAATATTTAGCACATTTATTGAATTCATGGAGTACATAAGAACATTAAGTGCCGTGGAAAATTCTATAAAATATAAAGCGTACAACTAGTTACTTACTTAGAAGCTTTTACTGTGTCCTCTCAGGGTTTACATTTTTCTTGTACCTTCTTTCCTATTTCTTTACACACACCCCACCCACTTAATTGGTAGTCGGAGGGGCTCCTACAGTTTAAGCTGGGTTCCAAACCACCAAAAGCAACAGGTTTAAGCGTTTAGAGAACCTGTTTGTTTAGAGGTACCGGTCCCACAACTCTCCGGAGATGAACAACTCCCTTGCTGGGCTTTGGCTCCCATGTCCATCATCCCACTCACTAAAAGTACTCAATAATTAATTACATTCAATAACATATTGAACACGTAATATTTATTCAATTATTATGACTAATGTTATTATTATTTAACTCCGGGCACATTTGTTTGTTGCCAGTTACCGCGACTTGATTCAGACTTACATAATCCTCTTCACACGATGGTCACTACGTGTTAACACAAGCGTCCAACGTAGATAACGTAGTTGTGTCAACGCATTCTTCGACGGCTGCGTCTAGCTTCACTGAAAAAAATTCCTTCAGTAAATTTGAAAACCCTCGCTGTATTCATTTTTTAAATCGTCTTACTTTATTTAAGTGATTTTTACCAAAAAAATCATTCACCTACATTTAAAGAAGACATAGACTGCATCTTCGTTAGTTTATACTTTATAGTGAACACTCAGCCAAGTGCAGTCCTTTACTTCTGTTGAAGAAACCTTCAGTTTCTGTCGACCCTGATGAAGACTTCAAAAATTGTAACCAAACACTATACAGTATAAACTAACCAAAGTGCAGCCTATGTATTCTATAAGTGTAGGTGAATGATTGTTTGGTTAAAATCATTTAAATAAAGTGAGACAATTTTAACAATGAATGCCGCGAGGATTTTAGAATTGATGAGAAAATTTTTCTGGTGAACCTAGACACATCCGTTTGACATATATTACATATGTCAAGTAAATATTTTCGTTAGATAAATTTCATTCTTCGTCAGATAAATTTTATTCTTCGGATTAAATTAGGGTCAATTTGAGTCATCCATGGGGATCAAGAAAGGGTAAAAGATAATAGAAATATTAAAATTACGCATAAACTAAGGTAAGAAGGTTATTGGTACAGCAGGCCCCCTTATTAGAAGTAAAAATATATTAAATAAGGCTAAAATGGCAATACATAATTCTATATTTGTGCCGACTGTACTATAAGGCAGCGAGACATGGACCTATCAAGAAAAAAATAAGAGTAAAATTAATGCAATCGACATGAGATACTCTGATAAACAAAGTCAGTAATGATATAAACCTTAAAGAATGTGGTGCTAAGGAAACACTAGTTGACACATGGGAAAGAAATCGGTTCAGATGGTTCGCGCATGTTGAGAGAATGCAGGATGGACGACTAACGAAACAAGTATATCAGGGCAAAGTAAATGGCAGCGTGCCCAGAGGCAGACCACGGAAACAATGGTTAGAATGTGTGAATGAGACCCTAGTTAGATGGGCCATAAGAAGCCATATAAACGCGAGCGCCTGCATGAAAAAAAGCATGGACGTTAAAGAAGCTAGAGAAGTATGGCAGGACAGAAAATTGTGGCGGAAAATAGTTAATAAGAAGAGTGTCAGAAGAGTGCATGACGCCTGAAATAAAAGACCTTGGATACTAATGGACCCAACGTGTTATTTAAATAAATAACACGAGAATTATAGATCAATCTAAAAAAATTTTATAACCGTTTCCTCACACTACTCCCCTTCCAACCAAGTGAGTCACGCCTATCCCGAAAGGGAAAGGACTTAATGATGTAATAATAATACATAATCACTGTACAGTACATTATATCCCCGATATTGCCCGATATTAAAAATAATTCGCTAAAATTGGGCATTTCATGTTAACTGAGAAAAAATGCGTTTGCTGAAGTTACAGGATTTTTAGTTAAAATATGGGCAGCATAGCTTTTCTATAATTTTGTTATAAACTTAAATATATCAATTTGACAGAAAAGTAGATTAAATTTTACAGAAAATATCCACAAATTTATCAAATAACTGTAATTTCCGTAAACTCTGAAGAAAATTAGCTAACATTTACAGAAAGTCTATGTCTTTATATTAACTGAAAATCCTATAAATTTGAGCAGAATTTTTTTCTGCATGTTCTATAATATGGAGATCAAAGATGGGCGTAAAATGGTGCATAAATGCGGTCACTAAATGCCTGAGACCAAACTTTATTTTTTTACCTATTTCTCTAAATAATTGTTTTACAGCATAACTGTGTGTGGAAATTAGTTTTATTTAGTTACTCTTTGTACTCCAGTATTCTAATCTAATAATGTTTTAAGTCCAATTTTAAACATTTCATCTTTATTGATTTAAGACTAATGCCAGCAATAGCAGCACTTATTTTCACGTCGATATATATTATCCCATTTATTGGATCCGGACCAAAATGGAGAAAAGTCACGAAGGATCTAACGTCCGATGTATGTAGTGAAAAATTGTGGACAGTCCTATTGTTAGTGAATAATATGGTGAATAAAAAGAAATATGTGAGTTTTTTTCAGTATTGTTTATATTCGCGAAGACATTTCACTTTGTAACTAATTTTCAAGGTTAATTGCTATAATCAACTGATACATAAACAATTAACAAATCGAATTACAGTGTTTGGCACATTTATGGTCATCAGCTGTTGACATGCAGCTCTTTTGGATATCCCCGCTCATTTTATATCCAATGGCTAAAAGACCGAAAATAGGATTATGGATTTTGGGGAGTTTGTTCATCGCTTCAGTGATTACTCCTGCCATAGTTCTTGCTGTGAATCAGTTTTCATTTTCTCTAGCCTCAGCAGAAGTAAGGTAAACAGATTTGATCATAATTTGTAGCTATTATTCAATATTTATTTTTCCTTTCATTGTTCCAAATTAGTCAGAATCTTCTACTCTTTTTTCGAAATAGAATAAAGTACCACTCTTTTTTAAATATTTGTCAAATAAATATCTGAAATATGCTAAAGGATTCTGGATTATATATTTTGCAACTTTCACGACTTTCTATACAACTTGTAAAATGTAAAAGGACTTCTCACCAAAAACTAGTCGTAAATTTACCAAAATACATTTTCCCATGTATTTTGTGCCGGATCATTGAAAGTTTAAAAATGAAATTAATGAAAACCGTGCATGTGGTTCTCATAGTAGCTTCCTATTATTTCTATTTGATAAGATTCTAATATGTAGATTTTTCATTCAATTCAAGATATAAAAAAGTTCTGTACATAACAAAATGAAAAAATTAATTTACATAAATCTTGCACATACAGCGGTTCTCAGACTGTTGATTAACCTCCATAATTTATTGCTGTAAGCTTGTCCCATCAATTTAAGTTACTGAGATATCTCAACGTTTCAAAATTTTGACGTAATTATTCTTTATCGTTTTATATCATGATTAAGTTTAGCTAAGTTATTAATTGCGCCTTTTCTAAATAATTAATAAATTAATAAATCATTTACATAAAATTTTATTTTGTGCAATATTATAAATGTAATACATACATATGGTATTATGCATAATGTAACTACTATATATTTATAACAACTTCGCTATATAACTCAATTAGCAGTAAACGTTTTTTAATTTTTAAAAAATAAATAAAAATGGTTGTTAAGAGTACATTTTGTGTATTAAAATTTCCATTACGTCAGCAGAAAAAAAATTTTAAAAAAGAATTTTTTATGAGTGATTAATATACAATTGAACAGAAAAATGTTAAAAACCGTTTTAGTATCTATATCGTTTGCTACATAACCTGGGACTGATATTTATCCAGTCATTATGTCCACTATATATCTATTTAAATTGCTGTAATATTTTGCGATTCAATTATCTTCATTAAATTATGTTCATCAGATTTTGATTACAAGTGTGCTTTAAGGTAAAAATTGTGTTATTAATTAAACAAAATGTCCAAGTGGGTAAAGCGAAAAATGGGATCTTTATAAATAGGCTCAATTACAATTGGGCTCGTTTAGAACACCAACTAAGGTATCATTTAGAGCTTATTTATCATCTTGGGTTCCTTTTCAGCAAGTGGGGTTAATTTTTTTTGCAGCTCCTTTGGAACCCAAAATGAGTTCCAATGGAAACCCCCGTTTTTTCTGTGACGGTACACCTATATTTTTCTTCACTTTTCACATTTTTTTCATTTGTAACAATATTTGGAGAGAAATATGAGAATCTGAGAATTTCTTTAATACTATTGTAAACATATACAATTAACTCAACTAATAACATAATATATAATTACTTATTTTAATTATTTTCAGTTTTGAACGCAATCTAGAGATGTTTGAAAATCTATATACACAACCTCACACTAGAGCCAGTGCGTGGCTTATAGGAATATTTCTTGGATATTTCGTAGTTATTGGACCTAAAAAACTGGAAAAGGTATTATCATATTCATTATTAAAACGCAGTTATAATCCTGAAAATGCAAACTGCATTAAAATGCATATTTTCGGTGATGTTTCCTAAAATACTATGAAAAAAGCTCAGGTTTAGGAAACCTGTAATTTAAATATTAGATTTAATATGCAGGTGCGTCGAAGACAACAATTCTGCCCTGAAAATAACTACAGCTTATCTGCAGTTCGGACAAGTCATCTGCCACGGTTACGAATCTTTTAAATAGTACTTAAATGTCAATGATTCTGATGGTGTTTATTAATTATCCATTTTGTGATACGCCATACACAATGGATTATAATAAAAATTTACCAGAATTGAGCCTTTTTGAGTCCCATTTTAAAAATTCGTAAAAGTGATAGACGACTTATCCGAACTTTATATTACCTACAAGTTTATATTGCTTTACCTCATTTGTACTAATTTTGGATAAAATTGATATTTACAGTAATATTTAAAGTAATTTAATAAATACGTGATATGAAATATTATATAACCTTTTTTGTGAATTCCTGTAAAGTTTCATTTTATCTAAGTTGTTTTTATAATTTGATATGTATATATAATTTGAAAAAAAAGTTGAATCTACCACTGCAGTTTTCCACTGGGAGAAAATGCAATTTATGAAAATAATACCGGCTCCCAGTAGAAACACGGTAAATCACAGCAATGGCTACGTCTGACAACCCTGAGATGTGTGACCACAGCCCTAGCGGAAGAAACAAAAAGAATTCGGAAAGAGGTTCTATTCCGATTCTTTCCTAATTGTGTGGGAACTTTGCTTCCGATTTCTTTCCGAAAGCCTCTCTTTCTGAAAGTTTCATGTGTTCCCGAACTTTCTCCGAAGTGTCCTACTGCATCTACTTCTTTCTGAATTTTTCCCATTTCTTTCCGAAAAAGTGTTGCAGTGTCCCATTATCTTATTCCGATGCTTTCTAAATGTTTACCTGCATCCCACTGTTGATGTTCGTTTCAAATAATTCTGATTTCTTTCCGTATAAATGTGAAATGTAAAATATAAATGATTAAAAGTTGTTTTAATTATACGTGCATATTTATTTCTTTAAATAAATAAATTTAATAAATAATAATATATAATTCATAAATAAATTTATGAAATTAAA
>JAAAKG020148863.1:0-10168 GCA_010014905.2 Druon quercuslanigerum | reverse complement strand
TTATAAACCCGGAACCCTGCTTTCCATCCCCCCATTTTCGACCTTCCTAGAACTGCAACAAGCAACAGAAATAGCAATAGAAGTCAGCTAGGAGGAAAAGTGGGGATAATAAAGCACCGGTGATTTTAGTCACTCAACTGTTCAAACGACAACCTGATACCGATTGGTGCAGCTTTGTTTCCACTTTTTTCTTCTAGATGTGATCTTTGTTACCGGAAATCCCTATCCTAGCATCACCCAATTGGAAGCGGTTCAGGCCTGAGAGCGAGATTTTGGTGTATGCTAAACGGAATGATGAAGCTTGTTTATCTTACATAGTACAATTTTTCATATCTGCAAGGTTTATTACACATAGAACGTTCATATGAGATGCAGTTAATCATTTCCTTAATTTGTCTCCAATTTCATGAATTTTAGTAATAATGCAAATAAATTGTTAGTTTGTCTTCTTATCATTATGGTACAGTTTATCTTTAGGTAAAATTAATTTGGGTTACATATTACATTCAGTCTAAAATGCTTCAGATTGTTAACGTTTTATGTGATAATATTGAATTTTCAGCATAATAGATTACATGATCCTTAACCAAATAGTAGAGTTTTATAACAAAAAGGTTTAATCCTTACCGGAAACGGTGAGTTTTTGATCAAATACACGAATACTCAACCATAGTAGAAACAAGAGTGGATCCTTTAAATTTTCAGCTCAAGGAATTAATCATTAAATGGTCAGTAAAAAAAATTAATTGTTAACCAAAAACGAACAAATTAAAAAAAAACTGTTGTAACTTTAACTGATGAAATAAATGGCTAATGAAGGTTTTTAATTTTCAAGTAATTAGTTAAATTTCCACTGAAGACGTAAATTTTTGTTTCGAAATTGATTAACTGATTTTTCAATTAAAAAAGATCAATTTCCAAACGACAAAAGAAAATCAAATTTTAATTTAAAAAAATAAAGTTTCAACTAAAAATATGTGAGCTTTTAACAAAATAGCTATATCTTGAACCAAATAAAATAATTTTAAACCAAATAATCAAATTTTCAACCTTTTGAGATGAATTCTGATCCATAAATATTAGAGTAGACACTTTAGTGTGTAAGAATTGATTTTTAAGTAAAAATAGTTAGATTTTTTTATTATATTCTGTTAATTTTGGCCGCATTTTAAATGGTTTAAATGAGAAAGGGAAGTTTATTAAAACCTAGGGGAAAGAGAAATTGTTTAAAAACACTAAAATAATAATACTTAAATTACGTAATTGCTGAAGGTGTAGGGAGGAGCAGAGAGATTTTGATATGATTTTTAATGGGGATAGGGTGGGGGGAGGCTTTTATTTATCTACGTAATTTTTTAAAATTCGCTAATGAAACAAAAAAATCGCCAGAATTTTAAAGAAAGTTAATTATGAATTTAAGTTTACGTGCTAAACAAATCCGGTAAGTAAAAAACGTACCCAGCCAACGAAAATCTAAAAATAAGTCATGCGATTTTATTGGTCAGGGAAAAGTCAACGATTAAAGTCAGGGAAAATTAAAACATCGTTAGTTAGTTCTTGCCAGTAATTTATTTTCTTGGTATTTATACATAATTTTTTTAATTTACTTCTTTATTATTATTGTCTTAGTTACAAGATGTACTATTTTAGAAAAATATTCAATAAATTTTTTAAATGCCATCAAGTACTTTTGTTGAAGATTTACATTTAGTTCAAAGTTCATATTTTGGTAATAAAAATTCAGCTGAAATATTTTTTGGATAAAAATTTAACCTGTTTAACTGTTAAAAAAAAATAATATTCTTTCCTTGAGTATTGAATTATTTTGTTTGCAAATTTTGGAAGAAGCACTTTCATGTCGAAGAATAATATTTTTAGCTGAAAGTTCACCTCTTTGGTAGAAAGTTCCACTATTTTGTTCGTAATGCATATTTTTCAATTAAAAATTTTACACGATTAGGTCACAGTTGAAGTATTTGTTGAATGTTTGTTTTTTTAAATGAATGCCAATAAAGAAAAATGAATTCTCTACTGATTTTTAACAGAAGTTTTCACGATTCGACTAGTTGGTAGAAGTTTTGACCAAATGAATAAATTTACAAAAAAGCAGATTAATTTTCTGCCATAAAACACAAATCTTTAACAAAATTATAGAGGGCTAACGAAACAAATTTCGTACCGAAAATTAGATCGCAAAATTTTTAATTAAAAATAATTAAATTTAAAGCAAAAAAATTTATATTTATATATTATTTAAAAATAAGCATGAAAACGAAGGCAAACTTTACAAATTATTATGAAAACATTTTTTTGAAACATAGAAATAGGATAAAACATGAATTGATTGGTTTCTGTATATTTAAGACAAGAAAAGTGCACATTCATCTTCCTTGTCTTTTATTTCCTAGTATTAAAAGCGTAAAGAATTTAAAATTTAGGAAATAAAAAATTTTTAAGAACAAGAGTATACCAATTTTTCTAAACTCGTTGAGCAAATTATTAAATTATTATATCCTACAGATATAAATAAAGTAAATCATATCTACTTTTATTTATTTTCACGATTCATAAACAGTTTTATATCAAATAAAATTTTCGTGCTCTCTTATGGGAAGAATTAGTCTTAAATTTCATATGCATAAAGTAGCTAATTAGTTTCACCTGACTGCAGAATATTGTCAATCATGAACATTTACATTTTTTATAAATAACTTAAATTGAATAAAGGCAATATTTATATTTTTACTAGAAAAATACTCACTTCCATTTTATTTGTGTAGAAATGGCTTATCAGACGTAAAAAAATCCTGAAAATTCTGAATTATAGTAAGTTCCGTTCGTTACCTTAAATTTTGTATGCATTTTTTTATATTGAGAATTATTTTGCAGCATAATAAGTTGAGCCAACTATTACGACGCATACAAAATAAAAAATAGCTTTTCTTCCTGGAAAATTATAAAGATTTTTTATTGGCTAACTTAAATTATCTATAGCTAAGGTAAACGTTAAGTTTTTACTAAATTTTTTAAGAAAATGAATTGGGTGAGCTATTTTGAAACGTATTCGATTAAACAGAATTAGTTTCTGTAAAAAATGTTAAAGCTTTCATATTAGAGTTCATACATTTTTCATTTTAAAAAACGAATAAAAGGCTAAAAAAATATATAAATATAAAATTTATTTCCTATTTATCGATAATTATGCTTTCAATGTTATAAATATTTAAAAAATGTTTCAAGATATTATCAGACTTAGAATACGAATATTTGAAATTTCATCACAATTAGTGGTCTGAATTAAAAGGAATTTAAAAATAAAAAAAATAAAATAAATGTATTTATTTAAAAATCTGTTCGAATTTAAATATAAATAAATTTAAAAAATATTTTTTTAATGCAAGCGAAGAATACATATTTTAAAAAACTTGGTTTAAGACACTTTATAAAAATGATCATTACTTGAATATAAACAATAATATAATCAAAACAACAATTATTTAACAAAGAAGGAAATTTTTAACTGTTAAGCTATATTTCCAATAAAAAATATGAATACTCTAGCAAGAACAAAAGAAAAGAAATTTTAAGTAAATAATTATATTTCACCAAGCGAATTAAGTTTTAACCGAAATAATGCATTTTCGAATTTAAAAAAATGAATATTTAATTAAATAGTTTAATTTTTAACCAAGAAAATGAAGTTTTAAAGGAAAAATCTATTCTATGCAAAAAAATATGAATTTTCGAAAACAACAAAAATATTTTTGAACAACAAAAAAAGGACTTTTTAACCAAATAGTTAAATATTCAAAGAAATAAAATTACTACTAAAATGCTGAATCTTCAATAAAAAACGTGCACTTTTAACGCAGCAGTTTAACGAAATTGGTATAACTATTTTTATAATTTTTAATAACAATTATAATTTAAAAAAATGTCCTAATCCTTCATTTTCCGCTTGAAAATTATTAATAATTTTTGTAATTATCTTAAAAAATTCGTTATATTTAATCATTTACTAAAATTCCTTAACTTTTATTACATTATCGAATTTTAAATTTCAAACATTAGAAAATTCTAGAAACAACAATGCAAACATTTAAAAATTTTCAAATTATAAAATTTTTTGCGAAACCCAATTTCTGAAGATCTGTTGAATTTTCAAAAAAGAATCAGGAAGAGTTTAGGGTAAATTTTTTATTCGGGGAAGATTTAAAAAAACTTTTATAACAAATTTAATCATTTTAAATGTGGAAGTTTTAAAAAAAAAGTTTTTTTTTTAATTACGTTCAACAACGTTATTTAGTTCTTTAACAATATATTTTTTTGCATCATTTACAATTTTTCGAAAATGTTTAGAAAACATGGTTTCTTTTTAATAAAAAAAGATAAATTCTTTACCAAAAATGAAATACTTCAATTTTCAGTTAAAAACGAATTTTTAACTAAAATGGTGGATCTTCAAGGAAATTAAATTTTACCAAACTGTAGAATTTTCAGCCAAAAGTTTTTTTAAATTAGTGTATGTTAATTTTATACCAAACAGTTTATTTTTTATCAAAAAATTAAATTTTTAACTAAATTGAAAAATATTCAGTTTCATATTTCACTTTTTAAATTTATCTTTATGGCCATAAATTTGATTTCTTTATTTGAAATTTAATAAAAAAATATTCAAGTTTCAATCAAAAATACGAACTATATAAAACAGTTGAATTTTCAAATAAAGAAAATGCAAAAAGTTGTTATAATAATATTTCGGGGCATACAAAAAGCAACGTTTGTCTTTCCTTAACTTTTTTTCATATCTTGCCTTTTTCGGCTCGAAATTTGATTTTTCTTTAAAATGTTGAAATTGCTATAACTCTGATAATTTTCTTTTTATTATTAGCTGGCTAATGAACTTTACCTTCAGTCCCATAAAATTAATAATACAGAAATAAAGAAAATTGATGAATTAGACAATTTAGTGAAAATATTTATTATTTAATTTATTATTTTAGATATCATTATTTTTGGATTCCATTTACGAAAACGAAGGTGACATTATTTCTTATGGCCTACTTTCATATTTTCGCATTTTTTCTTATCTCTTCAAATTATTCGATAACTAAAAACGAAAAACGATAAATTTTCAACAAAAAATTCAATAGTAAAATTTTCAGTTAAAATCCAATTTTCTACTAAAATGATGGATGTCCAAATAAGAAAATTAATTTTGACCAAATTGTAAAAGTTTCAAAAAAAATATTGTTTTGAAATTTGTACTTCTATGATACCACTTTTAAAATTAATCCTTCTCCCTGAAAGATTATATTTTTCGGTTATATTTAAGCTATGAATAGTCGAATTTTTGTGAAGACAGATCCATATTTGTACAAAAGTTTCAGGACAAGTAGAGACTTCCGTAAAATAAAAAAAATGTTTGAAATGATAATAAGAAATTTATTTAATTTATTTCTATTTGCCAAGTCAACAGAGCTAAAAGGGATGCCACAGATTCTTCAGATTTTTTGTTATCAATCCTTCTAATTGATTGTTTTTTTCAGAATAAGAAAATCCGTATTTTTTAATATTTTGATAGACGTTAAACCGTATCCCCAAGATTTTCAAATTAACATTAGGTTTTGAATATAAGAACAGCTCGGTTTTCGAAAAAATGTAAAAAAGAAGTACTTATTATGAACTTTTTGCGATTTAAAGCAAAGTCACTTTTTAAGGATTTTACATGAAATAATTAGCTCCCAATAACTGTTAAGCTTGACACTTCCTATACACTTTTAATGCGCATAGAAAATTTCCCAAAAATACGAAAAATAGCAGTTTTCTATCAAATTCATACTAAACTCAGTATTTTTAAAATTTTTTAACATGAATGGTTTTTATTTGATAATTGCAGAGCTTTCTAGTATTTTAAAATAATTTTATATTGTTGAAACAATTATTATATTTTTAAACAATGTTTCCCCCGTAAGTCATGTCACCCTGTTAACTATCGAAATAAACGACATAAGGCTGTTAAATGCAAAGTATGGTACTTCTTTTTTACGACATGTGAAATTTATTTTAACAATTTTAATTTTTTGCAACAATTTTTTATACTTAAAATCATAAAATTGTTTTATATTCTGAAATAACGGATACCTGTGCTTTTCATTTTTTATTTTTAAACATATTCTGCTAAACTTTTCTTTTCATTACATGTATAATGAATTTAAATTTTTTTAAATTTTGTGGCACTTATAGAAGAGTACGTATTAAAAGTTTATTTTTTGATGTCAATAAAGTCAGGTAAAAAAGAACAAAAGTAAATTAATTCAGTAACTAATTCTGATCCTGAACGACACAAGCTATTAAAAAAATATATAGACAAACGTTTCTCTTCAAAAAAATAGTGAAAACTCATTCAAATTTGGCATGAATAATTGTTGATAGGACCCGTAGATTTTGTTTTAATCGTAAAAAATAACATTCAAGATTAAAAAATTACATTTTTCGGAAAGCGACACAAGGTACGAACTAAAATTAACAGACTAAAGTTATTATTTTTAAATAGGAGACTATATTTTCTTTCGACCGCAAAAAATAAGATTAAAAATTTAAGCAGTAAATTCTTGGAAAGGCGGCACAAGAGATGAGAAGAATTAATAGACAAAAGTAGCTTAACTTAAAAATATTTAGAAGTTTTTTATAATCTGTGATTATAAAAACATATTAAAAGTAAAAAAATAAACTTTTGAGAATTAGGACATGACAGAAAATAATATTTTATTCAACAACATTTTTTGCCTATATTACATCTACTAGAATGCGCATTTTTTAATGATAAAAAGAATACAGTAAAATAATTTTGTTTTAATACTAATATATATATATATATATATATATATATATATATATATATATAACCTGCGTATATAACCCAGTAACCTGCGAGTTACAGGGGTGAGCCTGAAAATAGGCAATGCAAATTCTCCCCCGTAAACGTCATGAGAATTTGCCTCACACAGGAGAATTTGTATTGCGCAAGCCTGACATTCTCTTTTTCGTGGACCCACGCAAGGGCAGAGGGTAGAAGAGACGGAAAACGCCCTATAAAAGGGCAAGTAAAAGTCAAAAACGTCAGTTGTTTAACTCGCTGGTGAACCGCGAGGACCTTCAACTATACTTGGGTTCACTAGGAGATCCTCTCTTCTAGTTCAATCTGAAATATAGTTTTTCTGAGTAAATTTTGGAAGAGAGAAATCTCTTACCAACTTGTCTCTTTGTGTTGGGTCTCTTTAGCATTTCGAACCAAGAGTGCTCAACTTTAGAGAGAAAAAAAACCTCAAGCGATTACTACTTGAAATTTCTAAAAAGAATACTGTTGATCAAACAAATTGATCTTATTTTATTTGCTTCTAAATTCAATTGGGTATTTATAGAAGAATAGCCTCATGGTTCTCCATGAACGCTAGTCCAGGAAATAAACGAAAATTGAATTTTGAAGACCATTATTAAAGTAGCTTACTTCGGAAAGTATTCCATAAAATTCCTGGAAGGAATACCTACCTGTTTTTACAGGACTGAGATTTTCTCTCTCTGCCATTGCGTAGGGCAATATCGAGACGACTCTCTTCGTTCGCGCCGTGAAAGCCTTAATTGGCATACCTTCTGAGCCTCGACTCAAAATTTGAAGGGAAGCGTCCCTTGCGCTGTGCCATTCGCACCTTACGGTAATCCGTAAATTTATTGCCCTAATCCTCTGGTAAGGATCGCGGCTACCTCTCATGAATGAGAAGATTATCTCATTCATTTAAAAGTCTATTTTCTACGGTAAAAATTATCATATCCATACAAATCGAAAGCAGTGTCTTTACTGTATTTTTTCTACTCAATTAAAATTATACTCAGCAATATCCTCTGAAGTTATAGACCTGGGGTGTTCCTTGGGATATAGACGAGGTATTGGACTTTGCTGTAGGTAAAAGTTAAGTTTCTAAGGATAAGACGCACAGAAGAATAGCTTCGGGGTTCTCCTCGAAACCTAGTCCAGGAAGTGCGATTATCTGGCAAAACTAAGCTTAAAAGGGATAGTCACAGACGAATAGCTTCAGGGTTCTCCTTGAATACTAGTCCAGGTAATGATTCTCTTTTTGAATTGTCAATGACGAGTTTTGTCTTTGGACCTTCGGTCTAAAAATAAGGACACACTCTACGGGCTATATGGAAAGATTATTAAAATTGAATGATAGAAAAAATATCGAGCTATTCTTCTCAATATAATCTTACCTTAAGAAATAGATCTCTTTAAAGATATACGAGATATTGTGTGTATTTTCTCCATTAAATCTCATAAGCGTACATTTTATCCGATTGTCTGAGAGCACACAAGTGAAACGCACATCGACGCGAATATTATAAACGTGATATTGAAATTGTTTTATATCAATTTATTCTAGATTTATTCTAGAATTTATTCTATTCTAGAGATAAAAATATTCTAGAAATAAAAACTTTTTTATAAATAAATTAATGTCACTATGGAATCTTACGTCTCCTTACATGCTAACCTTTCTCATTTAATTCTTAAGTTTTGCTTGATTTAGTTCTAGTTGATTGCATGAGCGATTAATTGTTGCGTAATCCAACATCCATCAAAAGTTGCGAGCTACAATATATATACATATATATATATATATATATATATATATATATATATTGTAACAAAGATTTCGGCATAAAGTCAGAAAAGAGACTGAAACTTCTCAGAGTTTTGCCGAAGCCCGAACCGTGTTATTATTAGAATCACGCGCACGTGTCAAACGAAACCACCCTCAAGCCAATTCCCAAAATAATAGTAAACTAGACTAGGTTAAGTAGGCTAAGGCACCCCGAGCCACCCGAACTACGGAATAGGAATTGTAACGATTGTTGATGTTAAAGCGATGCTAGGAAATAAGATAACATTATACAAATGACGGTTCCTTTATTGTTAATGGCACGGAGAGACATAAGGGGGGCCTAGCAGAGTAAGACGACCGTATTTAATTTTAATTAAAGACTAAAACATACCTAAAATGTAAGGGATCGGAGTCGGGGCAGGTTACCTAGGGAGAATGAAGAAGATGCCACGACGACGACGATGAGTCCTGAGTTCCGACATCGCCGGCAGCGGAAATGTATACACCTCAGACCAAGTGACAGTTCATAAACACTGAACTGTCAACAGAATGATTCTTGCCGTCCGCCAGTGACCGTAAGTGGAAAGGTCAAATACGGAAGAGACGGCGCAGAAGGGCCGCACCGGTCCCGAGACGCAGCACCAACCAAAGACCAGCAGATCCGGGGTAGTACCGAGACCATCTACTTGTGGCAGCACCAGACGGGCCACCAGACCGAATCAAACTATCCCTGTATCACCACGTGGCGAGGTAACACGACGCAAGTCAAGGTAGCCACGCAAGAGCCAAGTACACGCGACCAATAGCAACCTCAGTAGTCCGTAGACGGAACCAATCACCAGTACGGATCCGACCAGGGTGGAAAATAGTCATTGCACCTCGCCCGCTGGCACCAGCCAATCAGCGACGGCCACGCCTGAACGACGGAAGGTCCAAGAGAAGACAGCGGCAAGCGGCTGGAACGAGAACAGACACGAGGCAGAGTTGGCTTGGGGTCCGAGGACGACGGAACCACGTGTCGACCGAGTCACCGGTAGATTGGGCAGCCGACATATTAGAAATATTGTGTGGACGAACTGGAAAATGGAAGCTACCCAAACGCTCCAGGCAGCCGAGTGGCTGAAAGGTAGGTGTACCTTTTTCTTTACCTCGTAGTGTTCTCCCCGCCTCGGTTCCAGTCCGCGGGAATAGAATAGCTTGTCGCGAGTGATTGAAGTGTACGTAGCTAAGGGAAATGACGAAGACCACCGCGTGGCGTTGGATCTGGAGGGATACTCGACTCAGGGGCTGAGGGTGCCAGGTGAGGCGAGTAGTTCCCTCCAACGGCCAGGTGATATGGGTGCCGTGTGTTCGATTAAAATGGTGGAGCCGAACGTCGGTGTCTCCGGCCTTCCTTGTAAAAGAAACACGTGGGTCGAAGTGCATTGCGGTTGTGGGCGTCTCTCCGCGCCTCTCCGTAATTTTGGGGCATAGGTAGTAGGTATAACAAGCTTCGCGCAAAGTGT
>JAAAKG020148862.1:0-10168 GCA_010014905.2 Druon quercuslanigerum | reverse complement strand
CCTAGCGAGGCGTCTACATATTGCCATAGAAAACCAAGATGGTGGACCTTTGACGTCGCGCGGCTTGAGCGTATTCTTGTACCCCAAGTGGCGGGACCATGTCTTTTTGGATCATGTGCTTGCAGGATGATAGAAAATTGAAATTAATGTGCGAAGGGTCTAAATTTTTTAAATTAATTTGTTAATACTTATTAACAAAGATGAAAAAAGCCTTTTTATTTGAAAAAAATCATTATTGAAAAAACTTTCCATTATATCCTTATGAAAATGAGTACATAAGGGTTTTTGGGGTCGCTGATGCGAATCTGGACTCAGATTTGGAAATTCAAAATGGCGGATCCAAGATGGCGCCCGAAGCTTGGAATATTTTTGGATTTTTTTTTCTGAAAATTGGTATACAGAGGTTTTCGGGGTCGCTGATCACGAATCTGAACTCAGACTTTGAAAATCCAAAATGACGGATCCAATATGGCGGCCAAAATAAATAAGTTTTCTGAATTTAAAAAAAAATTAGTGTACAAGGATTTTTGGTGTAACTGAAAACGAATCTGAATTTAGATTTTGAAAATTCAGAAAATTGGTGCTAATATGGCGACCTTTAACCTCAAATATCCAATTTTATAGTTGCATACCAGTTGCAGTTGTTCCAATTCCAATTTTTTAAATACTTTTTATCTTTAATAATTTTTTTTCTTTTTTTCTTTTATATATTTTTTTCTTTTTTGTGTTTTATAATTTTTTAAAATGTTTTTACATTGCTAATTTTGTAATTATTTATCGATTTTTTTGTATCTTTTATGAATGATACTTTGAGAAGCAATTTTTGTTTGATTGTAAACATAATGGTACGTTACATGTGCTACATAACCATTTACTTCGAACTTCACTTGTTTTTGTACTGCAAAGCGCGCATTGTCTGTAACCATCAATATGTGTTGGCATGTGAGCAGCCTGCGAGCGTCTTTTTCAACAGGAACTTGTGGTTTGTGAGGATCGGTAATTGGAGGTTGACGCTTTCTCCCATTTTTTTAGTTGGAATCTTATGAGAAACTAATTGATCTACTAGAAGCAGTCTTAACTGTTTTAATGCCCCAGGACTGTTAGTGTTAACTTTTGAGAATATGATGAATGAATTAGTAATAGTTAGATCAATAAAATGCGAAAACAATCTATGCCTCCACTTTTTAGACTTTCGACCTATTTTATATGTAGACAACAAACGATCTGCGTTATCGACAAAATCCCATGTATTTGTTGTAATCAAGAGCATATAACTGGACAATCTATCTGCATCCGCGTGCCATCTTTCTGCCTCCGATGCACAGTCGTCATTTCGGATGGATCTTGGTAATTTGATAGGTGGCATACACCTTTTTTATCCATCCATTTGATCCAACTAATACCAGTATCAGATATTCGGAAATCGTGTTGTCCGTGTTTCATTTGCTTGTCAGGCATCACAGATTTAGGCAATCCAGTAGAATTAGAACGTACAGTTCCACAAGCAAATATTTTCTCTTCTTCCAGTGAAATCAGTATATTAACGCCAGTAAAGAAGTTGTCAAAGTATACGTGGTGATTTTTGCCAAGCAGTTCACGCGTCAATTCCTTGACAACTCGCGCTCCTAACTGTTTCTCAGAATTTTCCGTTTTACCAGTATAAACTTGAAATTCACATACATAACTCGATTCATCTGCGCGATTTATATCCTCATTTCACTGGTCTAGCAGGCAAATATTGCTTCAAGCTTAATCATATCATTCAAGCTTCTTCATATAATTTATCATAATTCGGCTCACTCTTTTTAGGTTCTGTACTACTATCGGAGATATGTAAAGTACCAAATATGAATCCGAAGCGTACAACAGGCATCAACGAACTTACGAATGGATCATTCAATTTTGAGTCACTCGACCAATAATCACGGTATGAAGGCAATTTCTTTATTCCCATCAGAATATTGATTCCTAAAAAGACCAGTAGTTCTTCTTTTGTCACTAACTGTTTTTCCTGGGTATTCTCCAGTATATACTCATTAGTTTTCTCTACCAGCAAACCCAGCATATTTTCAGAGAAAAGACACAACAAAATATCTAATGGAGATTTTACGTTATCGGGGATATTTGGCCCAAAATCAGCAGTAAATGGATAATCATTTCTATGTTTTCCTTTTTTCTTCTATACTTCCATCACCAGAACGTTCTCCTTCATCTTCATCTGAATCATTATTTTTTTCATTCTCTTGAAACTCCATTTTTTTCGGCATTCAACTTATTCTCGTCTAGTCAGCAATATTCATTTTGTGTAAAACAGGTTCTGGTAATTTGAAAATATCGAAAAAAAATGTCTGCTACATTTTATACGAAGTTATATATACTAAAGGATCGATATAAACATTTTTTACTAAATTCTATTGCAAGATATTTTAACGCATCATTACAATGATTTAAAGAAATTTCGTTTGTGGTTTATACGCTGCATTTCATTCTTTTCGAATACATGATAAATTCAGAAAGCTTCATGTGTTATAGAACAGAGAAAACTTTTTACTCCTCAATATGTTCTTACTAATATTGAAATGCATATATTTTTCAAAAGCAATTATAAGTATTAAGAAACACTTCAGATTGACGATGATTTTATAGTCTGATTTGCAAATTTTCAACTGGAGCTAGTGTAGTGGGCCTATGTAAAAAAAACCTCGAATTTGAAGAAGAATACATGCAGATGTATTCTACAAAAAATATAGAATGAAAGATTTATTGAGCGGTGTCTTCCAGACTTTATGGAAAAGATGATTGGACTTTTCAAAACAAGCAGTTTCAGATTTTTCCACGCAATGAGAAAATTTTCGTAAAAAAATTTCTAGACTATTTAGCCCATGTTTTAAGTGAATAGGTGTATATTTTTTAAAACCTCAATATTCTAAATATTTGTCATTTTAAATACAGATTCGAGATCAGCGACCCCCTGCCTATGCCAACTTTCAAAAAGCAATTCAGAAATATTTAGAATTTTGGCCCGCCATTTTGAATGCTCAAAATCTAAGTTTAGATTCGTGATCAGAGATACCAAAAACACCTGTACACCAATTTAAAAAAAAATTTTCCTCATTTTGGCCGCCATATTGGATCCGCTATTATGCATTTTCAAAATCTGAATTTGGATTCGTGATTAGCGACCTCAAAAAACCCCTGTATACCAATTCTCAAAAAACATCCAAAATATGCCAAATTTAGGTCCCCATATTGGACCCACCATTGTTAATTTTCTATATCTGAGTCCAGATTCGTGATCAGTGATCCGAAAAACCCCCGTACACCAATTTTCAGAAAAAATAAAAAAATATGCCAAATGTTAGCAGCCATATTGAATCCGCCATTTTGAATTTTCAAAATCTGAGTTCAGATTCGTAATCAGCGACCCCAAAAACCCCTATGTACCATTATTAATCGAAATTGTTCAAATAATTAATATTCTTGTAAATTTGTCAAGCGACATAGAAAAAAAGGCATTTAATAGTAATTCTTACGTGACTCAGTAAACAACTTGGCTCGTAGAAAAAAAGACAACCTCTTAATTATTAATCGAAGTTGTTTAAATAATTAATATTCTTTCAAATTTGTCAAGCAACAATGAGAAAAGTAATTGAATGACACTTAGTTAACTCCGCAAACAAATTGACTCGTCGAAGAAAGGCAAACTCTTGATTTTTTAATCTAAATTATTATTAATAGTCATTCTTAGTTGACTACGTATACAAATTGACTCGTAGAAAAAATACAAACTCTTAAATTTTAAATCTAAATTGTTTAAATAATTAATATTCTTGTAAATTTGTGAAGCAACATAGAAAAGAGTCATCGCATAGACATTCTCAATTGACTTCAATAAGTAAACAAATTGACTGAGAGAAAAAAGACAAACTCCTAATTTTTTAAACTAAATTGTTTAAATAATTAATAGTTCGTGTAAATTTACAAACCAACACAGAAAAAAGGCATTAAATAGTATTCCATAGTTGACTCCGTCAACAAACTGACTCGTAGAAAAAAGGCGAATCTCTTAATTTTTTAATCTAAATTGTTTAAATAATTAATAATTCTTGTAAATTTGTCAAGAAACAATGAAAAAAGCCATTAAATAGTCATTTTTAGTTGACTCCGTAAACAAATTGACTTTTAGAAAAGAGCCAAACTGTTAATTATTAATTGAAATTGTTTAAACAATTAATATTCTTGTAAATTTGTCAAGCAAAGATGAAAAAAGTAATTGAATAGTGATTCTTAGTTAACTCCGCAAACAAATGGACCCGTAGAAAAAATAAAACTTAATTTTTTAATCTAAATTGTTTAAATAATTAATATTTTTGTAAAATTGTAAAGCAACATAGAAAAGTCATCGCATAGACATTCTCAATTGCCTTCGATTAAGTAAACAAATTGACTGATAGACAAAATACAAACTTTTAATTTTTAAAACTAAATTGTTTAAATAATATTCTTCTAAATTTACAAAGCAACAGAGAAAAAAGGTATTGAATAGTGATTCTTACTTGACCAAGTAAACAAATTGACTCGTGGAAAAAAGCCAACCTCTTCATTATTAATCGAAATTTGTTAAATAATTAAAATCTTTGTCAATTTCTCAAGCAACAATGAAAAAAGCCATTGAATAGTGATTCTTAGTTAACTCCGCAAACAAATTGACGCGTAGAAAAAAGCAAAACTATTAATTTTTAACCGAAATTGTTTAAATAATTAATATTCTTGTAAATTTGTCAAGCCACAAAGAAAAAAGTCATTTAATAGCGATTCTTAGTTGACTCCGGAAACAAATTGACACGTAGAAAAAAAGACAAACTCTTAATTTTTTAATTTAAATTATTTAGATAATTAATATTCTTTCGTCGGACAGAAATTTCAATTGAAATTGTTTAAACAATTAAAATTCCAGTAAATATGCTAAGCATCAAAGAACAAATTGTTTGAATAGTCATTCTTAGTTGACTCCGTAAACAAATCGACTCGTAGAAAGAAGGCAAACTCTGTATTTTTTAATCTAAATGGTTTAAATAATTAATAGTTCTAATAAATTTAGAAAGCAACAAAGAGAAAGGTCATGGAATAATGATTCTTAGCTGACTCCGAAAACAAATTGACTCGTAGAAAAAAGACAAACTCTTAATTTTTAAAGGACTCTTGAATAAAATGACTCATAGACAAAAGACAAACTCTTAATTCTTGATTTAAATTTTTTAAATAATTAATGTTTTTTGTAACTTTTAATAATCTATAAGGAACTAACCAAACACATTAAAAATAATAAAAATAAGAAAGCTCTCGGCCCTGATTTAATTACAAATTTAGTCGTAATAAGGCTTCCTATCTCGAGCCTAACTCTCCTTGCACTTATCTTCAATGCGTGTATTCAACTAAGCTACTTTCCTGAAACTTGGAAAATAGCTCATATTCTAGTTTTTGAGAAAAAAGGCAAGAATCCATACCATCCAACCAGCTACAGATTAATTTGTCTATTAAATACTATGAGAAAATTTTGTAGAAATTGTTGATGTAAGTTGTTGGCTTTAGGGTCAGGAGAATTGAAACTAATTAAGTTGTTTCAAACGTTTCGGCACACAATGGTGGTCCTCATCAGTGAATTTTATTAAATCTTATAAGAATTTATAACAATTACTTGGCATAATGACTTGTTTTTGGTTCTTTTTCTCTCCTCAAGAGAGACTAGAAAGATTTGAACGTCGATGTTAACTAAAAACTGAGTGAAAACTGTGAATGAAAACATCAACAATTTCTACAAAAATTTATTATCGAGGGTCAATCGCCCAGCGATTACTATGAGAAAAATTTTCGAAAAAATAATACTCACTGGCGTAAACTACCACCTTTAGGAAAACAGCATCCTTAAATCACAACAATACGGTTTTAGAAAAGGTCACTCTACCCAACACATGATGCTTTAGTTCACCGAAAGCGTAAGTTTTAACTCCAATGAAAGAAAGCATACTGGAGTTGCCTTCCTCAATGTAGAAAAGCTTTTGACAGTGTCTGGCATGTAGGACTGCTCAGAAAACTAATAAATTACAATTTTCCAAGAGGGCTTATTTATTTTAGACACTTTTATCTTTCCAACAGGAAAATTCTCGGTCAAAATAGGTGAGACACTTTCAAAAGAGAAACCCATCCTAGCGGATGTGCCTTAAGGCAGCATTCTAGGTCCTATATTCTTTATCATCTACGTTAACGTCATCCCTGAGATCCCCAAAGTTTCTATTGGACTATATACAGACGACATCGCGCTATTCACTTCCAAAAAATTTTGAACTACTTAACAAACCTCTCGAAGTTACTGAGGCTAGGCTTAAACGTTAGAGAATAAAAATTAACATAGCAAAGTCAGAATGAATTCTTTTTTCAGTCAGAAGGCCAGCAAAATAGATGCACCTCAAATGTTTAATGAACCAATAGAATGGAAAACCTCCATGACATACCTCGGCGGTAAACTACATAATCGTCTTAACTGGAAGCAACATGTCCAGGAAACTAAGGGGAAAGCTCTCGGGGTTATCTCGCGATTAAGTCCTATTATTCACAGACATTCTAGCTTAAAACCTGAATATGGAATCCTAATATACAAAATGTTTATCCGACCAATCATAACTTATGCATGTACAATTTGGGGAGGTGCATCGAAAAGCAACATTAATCACAATCAGAACATACAGATTAAATTCCGCAGGCGTAACGCAACAATCCCTAGATACACTAAGAACTTTGCCCTTCACAGAGAATTTCAATTACCATGAATCTCAGAGTATATTAAAGAAACCGCCACTTAATTATATAAATCCACATCATTATCACCTTTTGAACATATTTCTTCTCTAGGGAAATATAAGTTTGATGCTCTTCGCAAACACGCGATGCCAAAAGACTTTCTGATGAAATAAGTCAATCAGCGACTTTCATTTTCGACCACTCTATCCCTTTCTCACTCTTCTTCCCTACTTTACTTTTCTTTCATAAAATAAATTATCAGATATCGCGGTTTTTCCCGCTTGCAGGTTTTTTCCCATATATAATAAACGTCAATTTAAATTCAAGTAATGTCAAATTTCTCTCAGAATATGTAATAATGGCCATACAGGTAACGCACAACAACTTCTTCCACCCCTCTTTTTCTTTTTCTTTTATCTTAACTTTAACATTCTAGAGTTTCATGCCATATTTGATTAGGAAGATTATTATTAATATTATTAGATAATATAATATCATTGGGGTATTGTTGTCTCATTAAAATATGAATATTAATAAAAGAGATATTTCGAGTATCAATCGTGTACAAAACTACGAATTTGGCCAACGTTTCGTGAACATTGCAGTTCACTTCTTCAGGGCTGACCTGAAACTAAGGTATCAGGTTATGCTGTTCTTATGTATACTATCTACAATGCCTGTGATTGGGCAAAGCGCCCTGTTTCGATATGATATTCAGCTACTGCTGATTGCGTGAACTGTTTTCGCCTGACTTTACTCTCATGTTCCTTTATACATTGGCTGACTGATCACCCGGTTTCTCCAACACAGACTTTGCCACAAGAACAGGGGATTTTATATACTCCTGGTTCACTGAGAGATGCCTTTTTGTCTTTAGGGTTGCTTAGAAGTTGTCCTATTTTCGCAGGTGGTTTATATATGGTTTGGATGCTGTGTTTGTTGATAATTCTTCCTATATGTTCTGTGACACCTTGGATGTAAGGTAGGACGGTGGTCGTTTTTCTCTCTCTTTCTTTATTAGGTTGTTTTGAATTGTTTTCTTGGGTGCACTTTCTTATTGCTTTATCAATTTGTTTGATTGTGTAATCGTCCTATATTAGGATTTGCTTAACGTTTTGTCATTTCTTTTGTAAATTACCGATATCTATTATGGAGACAGCTCTATATACAAGGGAGTTGATGACCGATTATTTTTGAGATGGGTGATGGTGAGAGGAGGCATGTAGGTTTCTGTTTGTATGGGTGTAAACTAATACGTCCAAAAAAGGTAATTTTCCGTTTTCTTCAATTTCCACAGTTAATTGGATATTAGGATGTAATTGATTGATGAAATCGAAAAACTTATTTAGTTCATTCACCAAAATAAACCCAAATTCCGGTTTAAGCTTGGATTGATTGAAGATTTTAGTTTCTAAATGTTCCATAAAGATTTTAGCGATTACAGGTGAGATTGGAGATCCTATTGCTGCTCCTGAGGTTTGTTCATAGAATTGGTTGTTAAAAGATAAGTAAGTATTATTGAGACAGTGCTCTATCAAAGGTATGAGCTCGGAGCGGAAGTTTGCAAAAGATTTAATAATATCAATTGTATCGGAGATTGCTACTTTCGTAAAGAGAGATGTTACGTCGACACTCACTATGATGTCTTGGGGTTGAATGCGAATCTGTTGTATCTTTTTGATAAAGTCAAAAGAGTTTTGGACGTGAATAACAGAGTTTTCTGTGAAAGGATTCAGTTTATTGGTGAGCAAGCGTGCTAGCTTGTAACCAGATGAGTTCATTGAGCTGACGATCGGCCTGAGTAGAATGTTGTTTTTGTGGATTTTTGGGAGTACGTAAAGTCTTGGAGAGATCGGATTAGAATTTAACAAATTACTTCCAGTAATGCAAACAGCACTAACTAACGCAGTAAAAAACATCTCGGACCATCCTCTTGGCAATTAAATAATTTCAGTCTTATCTAAAGGACACAATTTTGCATTAGCTCCCTCCCAAATCCCGACAGAAGAAATCATCAGTAATGTGGAATCCATAATCTATACCCTTCCACCTGAAAAAACGCGACGTAGGACGGCCAACATTTTACGCCAAGCCCAAATGCCTCCACACACTTAACAAAACAAGAAAAAACCGCAAATAAAGAACTCAATCGGAATAAAGAAATATTAATATTACCCGCAGATAAAGGCAACGTAACAGTCAGTAAAACAAAAACCCTGTTGAAAAACGCTAAACCTGACAGAGAAACAGTATCTAAATTAATACCTACTGATCCCATCTCTCCAAGACTTTACGGACTCCCAAAAATCCACAAAAACAACATTCTACTCAGGCCGATCATCAGCGCAATAAACTCACCTACTTACAAGCTAGCACGCTTCAGCGCCAATACACTGAATCCTTTCACAGAAAACTCTGTTACTCACGTCCAATACTTTTTTGACTTTATCAAAAAGATACAGCAGATTCGCATTCCACCCGAAGACATCATAGTCAGGTTCGACAATTGATATTATTAAATCTGTTGCAAACTTCCTCTCTTACTCTCTTACTTACTTCTCTTTCAACAACCAATTCTTTGAACAAACCTCAGAAGCAGCAATAGGATCTCCAATCTCACCTGTAATAGCCAAAATCTTGATGGAACATCTAGAAACGAAAATCTTCAATCAATCCAAGCTTAAACCGGAATTTTGGTTCATTTTAGTAAATGAACTAAATAAGTTTTTCGATTTCAGCAATCAATCACATTCTAATATCCAATTCACCATGGAAATTGAACATGACGGAAAATTGTCTTTTTTGGACGTACTAGTTTACAAAAAATCGAATAAAACATTAGGACATGAAGTTTACATAAAACCCACCCATACAAATAGATACCTACATGCCTCCTCTCACCATCAATCATTTCAAAAACAATCGGTCATCATCTCCCTTGTATACAGAGCTTTCTCCATGGCAGATAAAGGTATTTTACAAAACGAATAACAAAACGTTAAACAAATCCTATTACAGAACAATTACACAATCAAAAGAATTGATACGGCAATAAGAAAATACACCCAAGAAACAATACAACACAAACTAATAAAGAAAGAGAGAGAAAAACAACCTCCGTTCTACCCTTTATCCAAGGTGTCACAAAACAAATAGGAAGAATTCTCAACAAACACAACATTCAAACCATATTTAAACCTTTTGTAGAAATTGTTGATGTAACTTGCTGGCTTTAGGGTCAGGAGAATTGAAACTAATTAAGTTGTTTCAAACGTTTCGGCACACAATGGTGACCCTCATCAGTGAGTTTTATTAAATCTGTGAAAAGTACATGGTATCTTGTAGATTCGAACTCAAAAAAAGGTTCATA
>JAAAKG020148860.1:0-10169 GCA_010014905.2 Druon quercuslanigerum | reverse complement strand
TCGCGCACGTGACCCCAGTAGAAAGAGAAAGAAGTACTCACTAAAATCGTTCTCTCTCTCTCTAAACAGGAGCGTCGCGTCGGCGGATCAAAGAGACTGTCGGTCTATCCTTTATATGTCTATGCTTGGGGGACACATTATGAATAAACAAGAAGAAGAAAACTTAAAAAGTCAAGATCACGGCATCGCCGTAACATGATAGACTTTTTTGCCAAAAATAAGATGAAAATAAGAATTTTTTTTCTTTATCAAACTATAATAATTGCAACAAATACCAAAGTGAAAAGGTTACTTAAATATAATTATTACTATCTCAAAGTCAAAAATCAATTTAAACGAAAATTTGATTACAAATTATGTTTTAATTATTATATCAAAAAGAGATATTCCGAAAAACCTCCTTTTGTGCCAATATAAATTTAACTTTTTCAGTATCTTGTATTCAATGAACCCAGTTTTAACAAAAATGTCGATTTAAAACGCATTATTTCATATTCAAAAAGTCCTTCAAAATATTCCAATATTTGAGCCTGGGTAATTTAATCCAATATGATCTTAATCATTTCTAGTGCTATAAGAGACCTAAAATATCATCAGCAAAAAACTCAATAGTAAAAACTATGTAGAAAAAGTACTAATTTATAATTATTCTGAATATTTTTGAATTCTGACAATTTTTAAGCAAAAAAAAACGATAGTAATAAAGTATAAAGTAAAAGTAATTCGCTAAGTTCAGTTATAATAATTATCTCAAATAATATTTTAATATAAGATACAAAATTTTGTGAACTAATTTCTGATAGTTTAAAAACATAGAGGATTAATGGAAAGAAATGTTTTTTTTTTAATTTATTTTTAAGTAGCATATTGAATTCAATATCAAACGCTGAAGATTTCCAGTCAAAAAGCATTTCATTTTACACAAAATAGTTCAATTTTCATATAAGAAGATTAATTTCATTTTAAAAAGTTGAGTTTAAAACCAAATAGTTAAAGTTTTGAGAAGGTTCAAGAAGAAGAATGTTCAACAAAATATTCATATCTTCAACATGATTGAATTTTCAAGTAAATAGTTGAATTTGTAATCCAACAAATGAATTTTTATTTAATATGGCGAGCTTGCAAGAAAATTAATTTCAAGCACAGAATTTCAATTTTCAATCAAGTCGTTAAATTTTTAATAAAAAATATCAATTCTCATCGATAAATATAATTTTTGATACTTTAAACAAAACAAAAAAAATATTTTTTTAAGGAAATGTCTGCGCGTACCGAAAAAAATCGAACTTTGCCATATATATTGACTAATTTAAATTAAAATAAGTTAAATTAACCCAAAAAGACGAATTCACAACAAAAAAAGTTGGATTTGCCACGAGGAAACAATTTTCAGTTCCAATTTTAAAAAAACACAATTTGAAGCAAATTGTTGAATTTTCTAACCAAAAATATGAATTTTTAACCCTAAACAATATTAATTTGTAAAAAAAATTGAAATAGTTAGATTCACAGCGGAAAAAATTAATTTTGAACAAAAAAAACTTATTTTCAACAAAATATTAGAATTTTCAACCAAAGAGATAGATCCTTTACTAATTATATAATATTTTAACAAAGAAGTGCAACTTTTAACCTGATTGTTTCGTTTTCAATCAAGAACATTAATTTTTCACACAAAAAAAGTTTTACAACCAAATACATAAACTATCAACCCAATTTTCAATTTTTAAATAAAAGCGATCAATTTTTATCCAAAATTGGAATAGTAACATTTTCAGTTTAAAAAATTGGGTTTTCAAGTAAAAAATTTTTTTAACAAAATAGTCCAATTTTCAACAAAAGAGATAACCAAGCATTATTTACACTCAAGAAGAATACGTTTTTACCAAGGAAGACGAATTTTCAACAAAATGGACTTTTCAATGAATAGTGGAATAGTTACATTTTGAGAAAAAAAAGACCTTTTTTTAACCAAATAAAAACGAATTTTTAACAAAGCAGTTCAATTTTTGCCAATAAACTCAATTTTTAACAAAGTGGTTTAACTTCCAACTAAGTACGCAGACTAATTTTTACCGAAGGTAAAAAATGAAGGTCAAAAATTTTTCCGGTCTTTTGAAAAGCTATTACTTCGTATGAAATTTTCTTATATTTTGCGTCCTTGGGGTCAAAATTATATTTATTCTTAGTCCCATAAAAGATTGATAGAAAAATATTTTTAAGACTTTTCAAAACCTATAATTCCTCCATAAAATTTTTTGCCATACTTTACGTAGCTTGGTATTTTTTCCCATAGTATTGTCAACCGTTTTTAACTATCTGTCGTCGTTTGGCTTTAATTTAGAAGTTTTAACTTATTAATTTCTGATGCACAAAACCAAAAAGACAAATCCTATCAAAAATTTGTAAAAACGGAATTGTAAATATTTTGAAAAGTTTCCATTTTTCTTTTGCACTGTAACGAACTCATGATTCCTTTGAGGAACACCAAAATCTTTGCCCAAGTTCAATCTAATCCTTTCATTCTTTCGATAGATATCGTTTTTACGGACGGACGGAAGAACATACATACTAACATACATACATAAATAAATACATACGTAACATACATACATACATACATACATATATGCCTGATGGAGCTTTGATACATGGCAATAAGTTAAAAAATTATTTTGGATGGATCTAATACTTAATCATAAATGATGAGAATGTAATAAAAATTCACTTGCCATCATTCTGTTCAGATGAAACCGCAATTCCCAGCAATAAAGCCCCGCCAAACACTAAGAGTCTCAGATAGAATTTTGTCCCCATTTGCTTTAGAGATTAGGTACTCGCAAGATAGAAAATATTAAATGATAATTTAAGAATGAAAAGCTTGCTTTTTTATAGGCAAATTTGTGTGCGACTGCAGAAATGTCAAGGATTGTCAAACATATTTGAGTAAAACACGTTTTATCTAGAGGGCTGGTTTGCGGAAGTAAGATAATAAACTTATGTATTCTTCCAAATATTTCTCTACAGAATCAGTGATTATATGTTACTCGAGTTTAGAAAACAATTTTTTTTCCTAATTTTTCTCTGTTCAACTGTCTTTTCAGATCAAAAAGAAATAAATCGAAAAAGTAAATAATATTCTTTATTATCTATGGTTGTAAGTCATTCCAGAAATTTTTATTCAAACTCCAGTCAGAAATTCTGCGTGACCACGTAACCGATTTAGCTGCAGAATTTTTTTAAGTTAGTAGATGCCCAAAGATCCCCAAAAATGAATTTTTTTTACATTTGTCTTTTCGTATATTTTACTTTTCTTTTCAAACCTGTATAAAAAATGTGCGTTCCGCTAGCATCTCCTTAACATATTTTGAATATTTTCTTTACGCCATAATTTTGGGCTTTTTTATTCCTTCTTTTAGGCACCGATGCGGATTTTAGGGCTATTTTAGTTTTTTTAAAAAACCGATTTTTAGATACAGGTGCTGCTCATCAGCATTTTCACTGAGTAAGATTTTAAAAATTAAGAAAATATACAGCGCCAACATTTTATACTTTTTTGGGCTCTCTAAATCTGCAGATATTATTTTTCAAAACACAATCTCAGTCTCCCTAAAATTACTCTTAAAATAACTAACGCACAGAACCTAATAGCAAAAATATCCGAATTTCGCATTATTTTCTGGCTCCCAAAAACACTCAAAAATTATTCTAAAAAATTAATCCTGACCCTAAAAACCCCCAAAGAAAAAGATATGGAATAAGTAAGAGAAAACATATTTTTTAACTATGAGATAGTTTTGACCTCTCTAAAAATAACAAGTTAAATTGTCTGAAAACAACTTATAATACCATCATGTACCCCTAAATAAATATATAGATATTGTATAAAACCAGAATAAATATAATTTGAAAGTCAGTGATTTTGTGGGGTTTGCAAAACACTGACGAAAAATTTTCAAATGAAAAACTATCATACTAGTCACCTTCGTAAAACTCTAAAGTCTACCTACAAACCCACACTAATAATGAAAAAATCTTTTTCATATCCTCATATATACAATAAGATTTAACAGCATTTAACAAGTAGCTCTGTCACATTTAACGAGCTACATGTCAGCAGCCTAAACATAAAACTGCCAAAAAATTTAAGATTAAAAATTATCCCCCCTGTCAACTTTTCAAGCCTCTATTTAATATATTTACCCGCACAGTAAGATTCCAAAACCCCTAGGAACTACCCCTATCACATTTAACGAACCATGACCTAACTTTCTACCAACTGAAACCGCCAAAATAATCTCAAATAAAAAAATAATCATAAATCCCAAATCACCTAGGAACTACCTCTGTCATATTGAATGAACCAAGTCTCAGCTCCTTTGAACTAAAACCGCCAATAGAATTTGAAATTAAAAATAATAACCCCAGGAAACTTTTTTAAAGTTCATGCGCAGAATTTCTGAACAATGAACTAAGCATCTTACGAACAAATTTCAAAATCCCCCATAAAATGTTCATATTGCAATCTGAAAAAATGTGGTCAGCTCTACACATTTAATTTACCACGTAAGGGTATACACATGAAGTCTACACATTAATGTCTACACAGTACAGCTTATAGAAAATATTATTTTAATCAGTTTATTATAAATAATAATTTATTTTGCAAATTGTCTGTAGAAAAATCACCTTTTTCTTTTCCTGTGAATGTACCACGTTGATATTGTTTTATTTAGCTAAAGATTAATTATGAGTGGTATCTATAAATGAGAGTTATATAATAATAGATGGTAGCCTCGATGGTGTCTTCATGCTAGAAATCCGCGGTTGGATCTCGGATCTTTGAAATTTTTCCTATATACCGAGATAATCAGGTCCTGCCCAGGTATCCGGGTATTCGACGCATTTTTCTGGATTTTCAACATTTTTCATTTGACATCAAGTTTTAAATGCAAATAGAATAAAAAATGACGCACAATAGTTTCATAGCCCTTATTTGAGAATTAAATTAAATAACCAAAATTTCAGAATGCACGGAGCAAGTGGCAGCTTAGTGACGTTGAGTTTTGGTATAAAAATATTTCGCGGCAAATATGAAAGTTTATGATAAAATAATCCCATAACCTATTTGGCGGTTGACGTGACATGCTGACGAATTGTATTAAGGGCTATCTGACATTTGTGTGTTTCCAAATGACCCGACTACCCTGGTCCAAAATTGAAATTTAGGCCCTACTTTGGAGCCGTAACTCCTACCTTAGTAGGCGCTAGAAACGGTAAAGTAAGTTCTAAATAAGCATCGACTTCCATGTAATTTAGACCCAACTTTGACGCTAACAGTGTCCAAAATTTAAGATAAATTACCCGAGTCGAAATTGAGACCCTGCATTTAAGTTTCAGATCCTTATTACCACCGGCTTTGACGCTGTTTAAACTCATAGCCCCTGCTTTAAACGTTTAACTCCTACACGGACAAAAATATGGAACTGTAATATCCCATTAGGAATTCAGGAATCATTTGATCCCAATTTAAGTTTAATATTAAAAGCAAATTAGTAACCATAAATTCCCACTTTAGTTGTACATATGACCCAAACAGATTGCAACTATCTTGTACTGTGTTTCGAAACAAATATGCCATGAATGAGATCATTTGTTTCCTAAATAGTTAGGTGACTCGGCGCCTCCCAGCTTGGGAACGAATCAGTCCCATGCTCGGCAAAACGGGGTGGCTTCGCAGAGCGAGAGAGTATACTATAGTATAGTATACTATAGTGGCCGCCGCAGCCGACGCATGCTCTACGCACTCAAAGAATATGAATTTCGGACTGCCAAGCGCCTGCAGTAGGAGTGCGCCGCTCTTACATAGCGATGGTAGCTGTTTCTGCCAAGCATGGGACCGAATCAGTCCCATAGCGCGGAGAGAGTGGCTACTACAGTCAGTATGATCGGCGCAGTCCGTCGTTTGTTATTGGTTCGTCCTATGTGACACACTTTTCTTTTCTTACAAATTATTGGTAATACTAAGTTTCGAAACTGTTTTGAAGCCACACGTCTTACATGTAGCAGTTTTAGCTCTAAAAGAAGGTCTAATTTGTCTTTAATACAGACCATCTCGAGTCAAATGATAGGCCCTACTTTGACGCACCAAGTGGTCATGCGTCTATATAATTTGACTTATGCCTTCTTTAAAGCTCAATACTCTCCGTATATTTTTTTTAAGTTCTCTTTTAACGCTCTTAAATTGAACGTACGAAATATGTGGCGTCTTTGCCTTGACGCCTGCGCTCTCGTCACGGATACTTCGTTGTTTTCTCTAACCTCCATCACCACAGTTTTAGTGGTTTTCAATAACAAATATTGAAGTGATCATATCGAAATGGCTTCAAGAGAAAATAAGTTCGCCCTGATCTGTTAGCTGCAAACAATAGGAAAAATTCAAACCAGCGCTAAAAATTTAAAAATAGTTCTAAAGAACCCAGGCGAAAAAGGTAAAATACAAATCTTTTGTATTGAGTTTTTTCTATACCGCAGAAAATAACTCCAAATTAGTTAACATAGATTCTGAAGAAATAGATTTTCCTTTCACACAATTTTATTTTTAATTATAGACTCACGATATTGAATGATTTCAGATTAAAAATTTAAAAAATAGGACAATGTCAAGACACTTCAAAGTGAATATTTTAAGATTCGATCATTAAAAATTCAGAGGAATTAAAATTTTATTATTGATACTCAAAAGCGTTCAAAATTAAATAGTTATAAATGTTAAACTTTTAAATTTAAACAATTATAAATTCAAAGCTATCAAAGATTGACAATTTGATATTGAAAACTAAATTGAATCTTTCAAAATCAAAGCTTCTGAAATTCTAGAATTTAAAATTGTTATTACATAACGAAATTATAAACTGACATTAAAGCTAATGAGTCGAATTTTTATAGTGTCAAAGAATTAATTGAATTATACTTAACAAACTTTCACACTTAATAATAATTTCAAGTGGGAAACATTAAAAATGAAAAAACAAAATTCTGGTCCAGAACGTTGAAACTGAAACAAATGCGAACTTTATTTTAAACTGATAATATTTATATTCACCAAAAATTTTAATATTTAAACTTTTTTATAATCAAATCTTTTAAAATTTGAATTATTTGTCGTAAATACAAATCACATAAAAACTAATAATTTTTAAATTGCTAATTAAACTTTTCCAGATTCAACCCATTGTATTTTAGTTGAAAAATTAATTAAAAGAAAATGATAAAATAATTTTGGTATTTTTCTTATTTTGAAACCATTTTTTATTTTTTAATTGCAAAGTCTTCCTTTAGAACTATTATTCACTCTTGAAATTTTCCTCTCAAATATTTTTTAATTTCAAATGATTTATTCATTTAAATGTTCAACTAAAAATCGGTAATTTTTAAGATATAACATTGATAATTAAAATAAAAAGTGTACAACTAGATTGCTGTAATATGATTTTATTTTTTGAAATTGTAAAACTTTACAGTCCGAAATTGTTTCTTACTCACGTCAAGGCTTTTAATATGAAATTTTTGAATACTTAATATCGAAATGGTCTTGTCATTTTGAATAATTATTTGAATTTGAAACTACAAAATTGTGAAATTCTTAATTTAGAACCTCCAGAGAATTAATCTAGAAATTAATTTAAGGAAAAACTTTAGTTTTAAGGCCTTAGATGAAATTGTTTTGGAATAGCGCATTTAAATCCATACTTTTGAATTGAAATTATAGAAATTTTAAAGATGATAAGTATATTAATAATAAGTATCCTATGAAGTAGTATTTAGTTACATTTAAAACGAGAAACATTGTTAACCTTAAAATTTTAATTATTCTAAACCCTTCGAATATTATATGCTTTAAAATTTGTAACTTAAAAAAAAATACAAAATGCACGAATCATGAAATACGGGAAAGTCTTCGGATGTAATATTTCGCTCCCGACATTCTCTAGGTTTTATCCAGGTGCAAGTTTCTCCGACAAAACAAAAAGTTACTGTTTTATAATAGTTGAATATATTTTTGATCAGAAAAATAAATTTAAACGTGCACGAAAAGAATATTATTTGTCGACAGATTGACAAAAGTTGGAATTTTGTATATATTTTATAGGAATTTTCATCTTCATTTCACAAAAAATAGAAATTTTCATTTTAAGTTCCATAAAACATCAGATTTGTCGACGAATGAAAAAACCAAAAATGTTTTGTACCTTCATTCATTTAATAAATTATGTATATTTTTTCGAAACTTGATAAAAAATAACTTTAGGAGCGCTAAAGTAGGGTTAAAAATCTAATTGGAACATCATCTACTTGGAAACCTTAGCCCCTACAAATATTAGCGCAAAGAGTTTCTTTCGACTCGGGAGACTTTAACGCTAAAAGTGGAAAAACGGCAAATATTTTTCAAAAGTCGTTCAGCATCATAATTAATCCAATTACACATATTTAGTTCAAGGTTGAACCTGATAATCATGAGAAAATAAGTTTATATGAACAATGACAGTACTAGTTTTATAACCAACTGGCTCGTCGTCCCAAAATTCGAGATAAGTACACAATTATTTTTCATACATTTAGCTATTCTTATTCTTTAATGACAATGCTCAATGTTCAATGCCATTCAATGCCAAAAATCTCCAATGTGCATTTTCATTAACCTTGATACTCTCAAACTCGGGCTATTTGTTATTATTGCTAATTTAATAAAATTTCAGTTCCTAAGCGCCTACAGGTTGTATTTATTAACCGATTTCAAGTTAAATAATTTCAGATTAATTAATCAATTAATTTTGAACAGATATGTGGTTTGTGATTTTTCAATTTTTGTCACAGAGCAATAATATATAAATAAATAAAGCGAAAAATTTGGCCATTTCAGCTTTTTAATTTTTATTCCAAAAGAAAATAAAGAAAGAAACTCAACATTTTCTCACAAGAAAAAAAATATTTTTCTTCCTAAATCAAGTGGTAAACACGCAAATAGTTATATTTTTCTAAGAAAAGATTTCAGAAATTCTTAAATGTTATTGTTTAGTAACAAAAATGACCAAACCATTGATAAAGTGCTACTGTTCCCTGGAAAAAATTATGTTCTCTACAAAATCACGTTGAAAATAAATTACCCGTAATACTCTATTAAAAATTAATTAACAATCTTTTAATTTAATTACAATTATTAAATATGTATTTCAATACATTTTCCAAAATTTTTATCTAATTATTAATGCTTTTTGTTGGCGATAGAAAATATTTCATTCTTATGATTTGTTGTGATTCTCAACTACCTACATGACTATTGAATACACACACTTTTAATAATTATTGACAAAAATATTTATAATGACTTAATAGGCGACAATATTTACTAATTTTTAATGATGAATATTATTCTCATCAAAATTTTCAGCATTTTCAGTTAAGAGAAAATACTTTTCTGTGAATGAGCAATGCAAAGAACTATTTATTTATCAGGGGTGTTAGTTGAAGTTTGCCGGTTTTTTCAATAAAGAAAACACTGTATCCTCAAGGGAATCTCAAACATTTTTTATTCAAAGTATTGACCATTGGTTTCTACACATTTTTCCCATCTTTCAGGCAAATCATGGATACCATTCCAAAAAAACTTTTTCTCTTTCGAGACAAGCCATTCGTCGAGCCATTTTTCGACTTCTTCAAAATTGGCGAAGCGCTGCTCTGCGAGTGAGTGTCCCATCGATCCGAAAAGGTGATAGTCTTCGGGCCCATTCCGGCCGTTTTTCGATCAACGCATAATTCAAATTGATAATTTGTTGCCAGTAGCGATCCGTGTTCACCGTCTCACCAAGCTTTAATAACTCGAAGTACATCACACAACACTAGTCCCACCAAACACAGAGCATCGTCTTATAGCTAAAGCGATTTGGCTTTGGAGTCGATGGGCCGATCTCACCAGGTGAAAGCCATGATTTTTTCCGCTTTGGGTTAACGAAATAAATCCATTTTTCGTCCCCCGTGACAATTCGATGCAGAAAAGATTTCTTTTCGAACCGTTCAAGCAGCATTTCACAAATGACAGGCTGGGTCGACTCGCATGGAAGGCAATGACCACTTATACTTTTGTAGTTAATGTCCTAGTTTTAGATGGC
>JAAAKG020148859.1:0-10169 GCA_010014905.2 Druon quercuslanigerum | reverse complement strand
AGTTTGAAAAAGTAATTTAAAATATTATAATAATAAATGATTACTACAAAATAAATATATTAAAATTGTTTTCATTTTATTTACCTGTTTGGCACAGAATAGTGGGTAAGAAATACACTAGGTACCTATATGAAAGCGTTTAGGGTTATTTATTTACACCCGCCATACCGACCACGTGAGTTTCGGTTTCGGTTTCGGCCGAAACTAAAGCCATGGCCGAACATTCGGTTTCGGTTTCGGCGGGAAAACCAGTTTCGGTCGGACTCTAATTCATATATATAGTAAGCACGTTTACTTTGTAGTCATAGGGCTGTGCATCTGTCTAATGCAAAAAGGTATTACAGGCGATTTTAATTCGGCTTTGAAACCTCCCGCGCTGGAGGTCTTGCGCTGATTGGTCAAAGGCTCCGCGACCCAGAAGACGTGCGCAAAGACTTATAACCTGATTATGAAATAAGGTCATGTTCCCCAGGGTTCAACGCGCATTTCAAATAAATAATTAGTTATGATTTAGAAAAAAGTATAATACAACATTACGTGTTTATTTTTCTTTGGAGTTGGTTTTCACTAATGTAAGGGTACATGAATGATATTTGTCGTTTGACAAGTGTTAAACTCCATGTACTTCGAACTTAATTAATTAATTAAAGTGAATATCTGCAGGTTGGAAGTGATTAATTGGTAATAAAATCTGCTGTTTTACTTATTGAATTAAGTATGAGAATCAAACACTTTTCACGAAAAGAGTATCGATAAATATCATCAACTGTAAGTGTCTTTTTTTGAAAATAATCACTGCAAATCCTAGTTCTCGGATTGATTTATGTTTATAGCAAATTTGATGTATACCAATTAATGCATTATACCTTGAAGGAATAACAGCTATTTACAAATGAGATAAGTACTTTCATACTTTTCAAACATAATATATCGTAAGTTTAATTCTTACTTAGAATTTTTTTCATTTCCACAGATTCACAAATTTATAAACATAGCTACTGAAAAAAATAGATTTCGTATGTTTATAAAAATTATAAAGATGAATCTGCAAATCAAATGATAAGAGTTAAGAAGCGGTGAATTATTCCTGTACAAACTGCGTGTCCAGCGACCTTGAAAACTTGGAATTCTCCTAGAATTCTTTGTTGACCTTAGAGTTAATTTTGTTTTCTTTTGAAATAGTTATTTTATTGAAATACAAAAAGTAATTTAAATATTTTAGTCAGTTGTTTCGACAGGCTTTTTTTCATTGCGAAACACTTCGAAAAAAGATTATTTTCTAATAGACATTTACTATCCTTTTTTGTAGATTAATTAAATTAGAACCGCTTTTTAGCCATCCACGGTTTAGTCATGACTAGAACTTAGGGCCCTAGCAGTTTCTCAGGGGGCAGGGTGAAAGCGGTTATGAGTGTCGCCTCGGAGCGCGAGTACCCAGTTGACTATATTGTTTAACATTATATATTCCGATTGAAAATGGTTCGAACTGCTCTGACTGTTTACGTTTCAATTTCCCCGATTTAGTCAAATGATAATTGCAGGCAACCCCCCGACACTGAAACTAAACCGAGAGTTGGGTGTAATAATATATAAATTCGTGATCTAAAATTATTCGTCAATTCAATGGCCATTTTAACCAAGAAAGCCAGATGCAAATTAAATAAATCTGACGTTTAATTTATTCAAAATTTCATAGACATTTCTCTTTTAAGACAAATAACCAAATTAATAAACAATTACGATCAATTGAAGCCAATCTATGAAGCTAAAAGTATAATAAACGAAAAATGATTTACGGTTGAATATATTTAGGTTAGCTGCGGATTTCAGCCCTTCTATTATGCAAAAGCATAGATCGAATCGCTCGACGATAGGACTTTATGTAAATTTCATTTTACTCGCAGACAGGTTTCAATTATGAAAGTAATTACTGATTGATGATGCTCTTTTAACGCTTTAAAATGATCACGTTGAATTTAAACAAATTATTCCATTTCCTGATTTTACAGCTGATGTAATAATGGAACGAAATTGATATTAAATAATCAAAGCCCTCCATTCTAAATATTTTTATACTGCATGTAAAGAATTTGAAGTTCTTATACGTGAAGGATCTTTTGAGTTTTAAATGTGATAGATGCTGCAGAACTTAAAAAACATCGGCTTTACTTAATTATTCAGTTAATCCAGGTGAATATCGGCAGATCACTGAGTGACGTGTGCATGCTTTTTCTCCCTATTCAATTGGTATTTTTTTTTTTTTTTTGCGTCGTGGGACCACAGGCTCGCTTGCACAATTCACCATACCATTTTTTGGCATATATGTGCACACGCTTTTCTTGTTTTCTGACGCTACAAGCTCGTCCATATTCTTCATTTCACAAATATTTTAACGTAAAAATACCGAATTCAATTAGCATTGAGCTACTCGCTCGAAAGAGCATTTTCATGTTTTCGCTTTATTGTCGAGTGCACCCCTGTTCCTACTTTTTTTATTCGTGACACAATGTTATGCCATGAATATTGTACATAGCTCGTGACAACGGTAAACTGAAAACATGCAATGCAATGTTTCCACTGTAAGCGAATTATAGAGCTCTATAGTTTTACAAAATTTGTTTGAAAAAATCGAAATCATAACATTATACAATTGAAGAAAGTAAAGAAACTCTTATGTTCTTTATCAAAATCAAGGGAAACTTATTTCTTAGCTGCATATTGAATTATAAAGTACCTTTATAATGAATAGCTCAACACAGAAGTAATAAATGTTATTTGTGCGGTATTGCGATATTAATCATTTTCTTTGGCTTCCTAAACAATTAATTCATACATGATTATAATTATCACATGCTATAAATCTCGCAACGTGAAGCGTGCAAAAAAAATATGATGAAGAAATGGTGACTGGTTTCTATTCTTAAACACATTTTTTAAAGTGGAACAGATTCGAATTAACATTTGATATCTTATAATTGATTTAAGTTGTATAGATATAATTTGGTGTTACATTCTTTAAAGTAATTATAAAATTGCACGAAATAAAATTGTGATTGCAAGAAGTATTTTACATTCAATGCGTGCAATGAGGGAAGAGTAATGAAAATTCAGAACAAGATCTGCTGATAAATTCGAGCAAATTACTCGTCATAAAATGAGCATAATGATTCTTATAACAGCATACAATTTCTGCTCATGCAACACTTTTACGGCTGGTTGCATGGCATGAATCGAATAAGAATATAGTCCGGAGATAATAATATCTCCAGAAAGTTCAGTTTAAACTATACTTTTGCAGATTTTCGTAATAAATCAATAAAGCTGATTTTTTTACATATCTAAATTGAAAGAAGAAATAATAAATATAGGGAAGTTTTTAATATGTAGACGATAATTAAAATGTTAAGTCCTTCTGTTGATGTAAAATGTTTAATCAAATTGGATGAAAGTTAATAGATATCCACCAAAATTGTTATTGAGTAGAATAATCTCTTTTGCTTTGATAAAATATATTGAAGATTTAACCAAACGTTTTGGTTGAATCAAAGAAACTATTTCTTTTTAGTTCGTAAATCAACCATAGTTTTCTAACCAAACATTTTGTTGGGTTGCATAATTTACTGAAAACTTTTTGTTAGAATAAATGATAAAAATGAATGACCATTTAGTATAATATCGTTCCAAAATAGGAAAAACAGTGTTTGCGTTTCAAAAATTAGTGTAGAGGTTTTCAGCCGTTAAAACTAATATTTTTGTTTGAACAAATTGAAAGGATGTTGCATTAAATCTTTTAAAACTTTCGATAATTTAAAATTTACTATATCCAAGTTGACACGCGTAGTTAAAGCGATAGTAATACATTTTATTCGAAAGAATGAAAACATCTTTTGAATTCAAAAGCGTATGAAAATCTCAAACGACTATATGAAAAAAAGCTCACTTCAACAAAAGATTCAGCCTTTAGAAGGATTGTTTTTGTTGTTATATACTTAATATATTCATTACATACATAATCGCACGCTTCGTCGCTATAAAAAAACTGTGAATCGCTGTGGCGAGATTCAAACCTAACTTACCTAAATCACTAACGCCTTTTATCCCTAAAAATTAATTCCCACAGCTAACTTACATCATGGAATATTTGGCAAAAATCTCAGTTAAGCGGCGTCGATTGACATATTCTTGTATAAATAAAATTATTTAATTTGATATCTCAGTAACTCAGTATAATAAACTTGACTGTATTTAGATGTAATATTTTATAAATTGTAAGCATTGAACTTTTACTCAGTAAAACGAATATGATTTTTTCATAATTTTAATTTTTTACATGGAAATTCATAATATTTCGTATTTAGAATACGTCTTTATCGTCTTCGTGTATTAAATACTCATATGATAATAAAATAAGTGTAATAAAACCTCGGTTTGCCCTATTTTGGAACGATATTATACTGAATTCTAATTCATTTTTTTTCCCTTTATTCTGGCAAAAGGTCTCGCAGTGGATGCATATAAATTTTTTAAAGTATTTTTTCACCCTGTACGACTTTTAAATTCGATAAGTATATTTGAAAGGCAATAAACACTCAGCAGCGTAATCCGAAAAAAAGTTATGTGCTGTGGAGACCATACACTATAAATAATTGTCCTGCAGTAGTACCAGAGGAACCTCGTGAAATGAAGTAAATTCTGTTTCATATTGCCATCATTGCTCACTCACTAGTCAAGATTTAATGCTGCATTTTCCAATACAAATAAAATTATACCCAATCGAAAAGCTTCGTTGAATTTAACTCATCAGAAACGATTTTCTGTTTTTTAAAAATGAAGTTTATAAAATATAGGTTTTTTTTACATTTCAGAATCTAATAAAAGCCTTGTGTTTCTATCGAGCAGTTTCGGTTTAAATCATCCGAATACAAAAAAAATTAGAGATAAAGTTTACATCGATTTCCAGGTGAAAGATTCATCGCAACAAAAAATAGCCTTGCCTGGATAATCTTTTGCCTTATAATCAATGCATTTTTATTCTAGGTGAAGCGAGAAAAACGACTTCAACGTTATCTATCGTCGTTTAACTTAATTAAATTTGAGAGAAATGGGGATTCCTATCTCTCAGTTGCTTTTTGTGTTTTTGCTAAATGGTATTAAATAAGTTCTAATTATGGTCTAGAATAGTGTAATTTATTTTGGAGGAGATATATCAGTAAGAAAAAACTTTTTTCTGTGTTTTCGGTTACTGATTCTACATTTTTTTACTGAAATTTGCTTACTTCAGCGTGACGCAGTAGACGAGATCAGAATTATTCTCATTGGGAAAACTTTAGCCGAAAGATGTTTGATTTTTAACCGTTGCAAGTCTTAACTGCAATAAATGTTAACTTTTGTTTTTTCTGTGATTGTTTTAAATACGGTGTCCCTAATTATAGCTCGAATTCAAATAGCATGTAAACTTTAACAGCGGAAAATTTTATATGCAACAAAATTTAGTTTTAGTTTTTTCTGTGAAGAATTTCAGCTTTGTTAGTAATTTTGATGAAAATTTTGAAAAATTCAAAGTACTTAAAAGATATTCAAAAATTTTTAAATATTTGTCCTCTTCTCTTTAAATTTTCATAATTTTTATGCAGTTTAGGATATTAAGGTATATTTTCTTTAATTAATCGTAATTAGACGCACTTTCGAATAAATGTTTAACGGAACATTTTTTTAACTTTGGCTTTTTAAAAAACAAATTTTTAAACGGAATTTCTGAAAAACTCCACTTTTTATTTTCTTTTATAGGTAGCTTACAATGTCCTCTAAAATCCCTATATATTTTTTCGAGAAATAATAATTAAGAACGCAGGACGTGGCATGATGTTGATGACTTCATCTGATTACGAAAAATTAAAAAATATATATACCCTAATATCATTAATATCACTATTTTTATGAAACTCTAAAGAAAAAAGGACTACAATTAAAACTTGTATGTATCTCCAAAATTTTTTGAATTTTTCGAAAATTATTTGAGAGTTTTTCTTTCAGCACATAAGAGAGAACGGATACTTAATTTTTCATCGTAGTTGCTAACAATAGCTAAAATTTCCACATGATTTGACGTGAAACTGCATAAATTAAAAAAAATGGCTACTGCTGAAATTTTGCTACGTATGATTAAAAACTAAAATCTGTAATAAATTTAAAAAATTAAAACTGTTATTACAGTGTGTCAATGAGAGCAAAAATTTAGTTATTTTTTATTAAAGTTTTATCAATCTCACAATTCAAAATTTACTATTTTATTGTCAAAATCATCAGAGATGACTTAGTGACCTGAGCCAAGATTTTAAAATCTGGACTTTATGAAACTCATAACGTTATCGGAATTTAACTTTTAAATCTCACGCGAGAAAGCGCAAGGGAATACAATTTGAAAATATTTCTTTTTTTTCAAGTATAATCTAGGCTATATATTATCTAAGGCTATATATTTCTAAACTATAAGTACATCCAATTTTATTAGACTAAAAAACATGACAATTTAAAAACTTTGTTAAAAAAAGGCAGTGTTTTCTTTATTTCTATTGATTCCTACAATTATAGGAAATTCAGTAAGATTATAATGATCCAATTTTAACTCAAGTAACCCTTCATTTATAAAATTACACCAAAAGCCAGCATCTCAACACATTCCCCAACTCCGAAAACCATATCTCCCCAAGAGAATGCACATCTCTATTTATTACCCAGGACAAATAGCTCATAGCAAACCGCTGACCGCCTTTTTGCCCATCGACTTTGTTTTGCCCCATCTTCGCTCTTCAATTTATCAAAATAAGCGGACAGACGTACCAATCACCAACAAAGTAAAAACCACGAAACCAGAAGACAAAAAGTCGGTATAAAAGGGAGAATGAGGGGAATAATGTGAGCGATGGAAAGGAAGAGAGAAAACAAGCATGAAGTAAAGGAAAGTAAAGTAAGGGGTACGAGTGAGGTTGGAAGCTGGGGTAATGGGGGAGGTATAGTGGAGGGCTGTTCTAGAATCGCAGCTCTAATCCCAGCACGGCAATCCAATATCCATTCTGCGAACGATTCAGCGCAGTGTGCAGGAAACGAGCGCTCGTCCATTTCAGAGTCGTTTACTTACTTCCGGTCTAGCGGGCAGGAAAATCGCCACAACTAACCCGTTGCGCCAGCCAGCTTCGAGAGTGAACGCCGCATTATGCTGCACAGTTTGTGTACCAACTATGCCGACATAACATAACCTCTAATCGACTGCGCGCGCATCCTTTATGCAGCTCTAAGTTGGAGCGCCTTGTTGTATGCCTGTATACGCACTCATACCACTGAATTCGTTGACTTTGGCGTGAGGCTGAGATTAAACCGTAGAGGCGCGATTACGATCCAACAGAATCTGATTGGACGACGGTTCGTCGAACGACCGGGGCGGAGCAACCGTAATGAGTTTCTACCTCAGTACTCTGTTCTCCCTCTTTCTTTCTCTCTCCCATCCCTCCTCTCTGTCTTTCGGCCTTCTCTCTCTTGCTCATTCTTTAAGCCCTTCTCTTTACCCCTTTTCACTTGCCTTTTTGTCCTCTCTCTTTTTGCCTTTTATCTTTTTATCGTGCCTCTTTCTCATACTCGTTCTTCTGTGCCATACGCTTACACGATTGTGTCTTACAGATGGCTGCTGCTTTGCAACATTGCCCCGGTTTTTTCTTCTTATACCTTTGCAGTTTGCACCGACAAGGCGGTTCTCTGTATGCCTAGTTTGCTCGACTTCTTACCTTTTATCTTTCCCCTTCGTAGAATGTACTCCTGCTTGAACGACGTTCCTGTTTGCACTCGTAGATGGCCGTAAATATAAATGGGAAAGTAAATTATGATACCAGTACGTAATATAGACATGCGTATTACGTGAAATAACGAAGTTGGAAATGCGCTTGGAGAACGTGTACTCTGAGGAAAAAGTGATTGAACTGAGAGGAAAGTGATGGGGGAGGGTTCCACGATTGTTGCGTAAGAGTTTTATGAATGTAATCATTTTTTAAATTAGTTAAATAGGTACCACAGAAAAAATTCGAGTTTCTATTAGAACAATTTTTTGTTTCCTAAGGAGCTGAAATAAAAAGGAACCTCTCTTGCTAAAAAGGAACTCAAAATTATGAATGGTTTCTAATTGAACCCAAAGTATGGATTGAAAGGGTTTCAATAGAGTCCTTTTTTCCACTTGTGCCTTGACTCGCTTCGAAGATTATACAAGTTAATGGTGCACATTTTATTTTACAAATCGGATTAAATAATGGTTAAGCACTGGGAAAATTTTTAATAAAGGAACTAAAATTATAGACATTGGTCATTTTTGAAAAGGAAGATAGTTCACATGAAATACGACAGTATTCCAGCTTATGTTGAAAATCTGACGTTTTCAGATGCGCATGTACCAAAAAACCGCGGTGCTTTTTAAAATAATATAATGTGCATTTGGAATATTAAGTTAATATTGCCTTTTTAAGAAAGTTAGGTATTTCTGTTATTCAATTTAATATGGTTTTAAATGAAATTAAAAATGTTTGTTAATGTTTATCTGTATAATTGTTCAAAGTATTTATTGATTTCATAAGGATCCTGCTGTTCGGAACATACGCGATTGAAAATATAAATAGCCATCTATCGGATATCAACGAAACAAAAAGGAACTTACGAAAAGAGCTCTATTGGCCCCTGCAGAAATTTCGACTTGTTTTTGGTAGTATGCTAGTTATTTTGCCCTAACTTTATTAGAGCGCTGAACGGGAAATCTGGAAAGGACTCGACAAGAACGTCACGCTTTGTAGAAAAAGCAGTAGCCTAGACTCTGACCAGATTCGAACAAGGGTGCCTTTCTATTCCCCGACTAAACAGTAATGGCCTTTCTAGGTCCTTGCTTTATTTCCCTGTTAATTCCGAATTTGATTATAGGTTATGCCTTATCATGGTTTACGAGATTTCCTAAGAATTACAATTAAAGTTCTTCTGCGATTAGGAATATACTGGGATTTAATTGTTTACCCTGTGTAAACAAACAACAAGAAACGTTCAATTAATATGAAAAATAAATTTTATGTATTATTTTGCACAATGTAACTGACCTTTTATATACTTCTACACTTCTATTTTCTTCGGCATACCTCACTTTTCAAGTATTTATTATCTTCAGGATAAATTACCTTAACGAGTGTCTTCCTGAACATTCATAACCTCACTTTTGTTTTCTGCATTGTCACTTTCTTTCACTATTGTCGATTACTTAGTGCGTTTTTTTTTTATTCGGAAACTTTGGTCCTTATTTAATGTGAAGTCGTTTTTCTTTCCATGATTCCGTAAATAATAATAGACTAACCAATAATAAAAGACTTATAGTCATTAACCACACAAAGCTTAAAACCTTTGGAGCATAATGCGTGATTTGTATAGATATTGAAAAATTTAGGGAAATACCTTTCGTATTTACATTCTAAGTTAGGTCCTTTTTCTAAACTTCCCTATAATCGTCTATATAGAAAGCAAACAGAGGTTACCCTACCAAACCCCCGGCAGGAGCATGCATATCATTTTCTAGTCAAGTTACCCTTTATGAGACCCGACCAGTTCCCTGTTTAAAGTAGGGAATATTAGGGCATTTTCTACACGGTGGAGTCTCAGTTCTGAATGACATATACCAACTTTTACTCAAGGCGCAACATTACCGAACGCTCAGTTTTTTCTGTGATTGTAAAAATTTTTAGAATTAACTTTCGAGCGCCACAGATAGGTTAAAAGATTTTTGTTTTAAAAATGGAAAATTTTTCAAAAGGTTTTCAAATTATTGCGATTTTTTGTCATTCTTCGATAACAAATAATAAGATTAAATTATATTTTATACAAAAAGTCTAATCATTTAGCATTTTTCGATATACTAAGGGGTCATTCACAAAATACGTGATACGTTCAGGCGGTTCTTTCAAAGTATCATTCTCCATGTTGAGTACAATGTAAAAAAAAACATATTTGCTTTTTGTTTTGTTCGTGGGATAATTATTTTAAAAATTTTCAAAGTCAAAAACAGTCATATGAAAGCTAAAAGTGTTCTACGTAAATGAGGTTAAGGACGTTTATGTAGAAAAGGTTTTGTACTTTGCAGACTGAAAAATGTAAAA
>JAAAKG020148858.1:0-10170 GCA_010014905.2 Druon quercuslanigerum | reverse complement strand
GCACTACGATTTTTTTTGGCTGAACTGTGAGGCTTCAAAGGCAGATGCCTATCATTTTCTCGCCGATAGTAGTCAGAAATGTAGGAATATAGGATGCAGTAAATAGTATAGGATAGTACTGTACTGTATATGAGTATATGAGGGAGTCAGTGGTAGTAACCGTACATTTTCAAGAAATGTAATAATTTTTTCTACCTTTTTTACATTTTTTAACATTATTAATTTTTAAAATTTATTAATTATATTTGTTCACTAGCACACCATTTGTCAATTTCTTTTAAAAAAGGTGCAGGAAGTACCAAATTGGTACAATATTCCTTAAAACCATTGCGCTTCCTGGAAATCCCTTGAAGTCCCTTAGAAAGTATGGAAATTTCTGGCAATTTTTTGTGATGCTGTGAAAAATTTTGGAATCCTTGAAATCATTGGAAATCTTGAAAGAATTATAAAATACCTAAAACACTCTTAACCCATTATGTTAAGTCCTGACTGGACACATTTTTAAGATTTTTTTCAACTGCTCTAGAAAAAATTTGGAATACCTGTTTCCGACGTAAAATTGTCTCAGATTTTGATTCCTGCAGTTAGAATTTTAAAAATGCACATATTTGAAAATTTATATTTGTTTATTGAACAAAAAATAAGAATTTTCGATTTAAAGTCATTTTTATTTTGTAATTTTCGGATCGAAATCGTCGATAGATTTTTTTGATTTGTGCATTAAAAGTGTCCATGTACTCTAAGTTTTAAAATGTAGTGGTAGGTTTTTTTAAATTAAACATGGCAGCATCTAATATGGGGGCTTCAATTCAAATTTCTTTTGATTTTACGATACATTTTCCTGCATTGACAATTTTTTTTCAATTTTGATAAAAATTAGTATGGGTTCCAATATGGCTGCCAAAAATTTCAAAAAATTGTTGAATTTTCATGACAATTTGCATAAGGGCCTTTTTGGTTTGCTGATTATGAATCAGCTATCAGCTTTTCAAAATTCAATATGGCGGATCTAATATGGCTGCCAAAAATTTCGGAAATGTTTCAATTTTCATAAAAATTTGTATGCAGGGGTTTTTAGGATTACTGATTACGAATCTGTTATTAGATCGTCAAAATTCACGATGGCGGATACAATATAGCTTTTAAAATTTTCAAAAAATTGTTCAATTTTCATGAAGATATTCAAATGAAAAAAATGTTATTCCTAAGAAGATAAAACATTTATTTTTAGGCCTAGCAATGAAATGGATAACATAAGCAAATTACATGAAACTGTAACAGTAGAATCAAAACAAAAACGTTCAAATTTCAAAAAATGTGGTTCAAGGACACAGAAAATCTGTAAGATGTGCGATGTATATTCTTGCACACCCTGTTTTTTAATTTATCATAAAAAAGTTAGAATATTATACTAAGTTTTTGGATTATTGATGATAAAAGGTTTTATTATAAAAAAAATTAATAAACATAAAAAAAATTTGAAAGATTTAAAAAATTTTTTTAAAAGGAACAGGCTTTCTTTATTGCGTTTACCACTTGGTGGTGAAATCCGGGCAACGGTGTATAATATATGTCGGCTAAAAAACGCGATCCATAACCTCCCAATTCATAATTTCATGAAAATTGAAAATTTTTGGCAGCCATATTGGATCCACCATCTTGAATTTTAAACATCTGATAACATAATCGTAATCAGTAAGCCGTAAAACCCTCTTTACGAATTTTCATAAAAACTAAACCATTATTTGACATTTTTGGCAGCCCTATTGAATCCGACATCTTGAATTTTGAAAAACTGTTAGCAGATTCGTAATCAGCGACCCAAAAAAACCCTACACGAATATTCCTGAAAATTAAACCATTTTTGACATTTTTGGCAGCCATATTGAATCCGCCATCTTGAATTTTGAAAATCTGATAGCAGATTCTCAATCAGCGATCCAAAAAAACTATTTTGCACTAATTTTTATCAAATATAAAAAAAATTGTTAGTGCAGGAAAAAGTACCGTAAAAATAAAAAAATGTAGAATTTAAGCCGCCATTTTGGATGCCGCCATGTTTAATTTAAAAAAATCCTGCCGCTACATTTTGAAGGTTAAAATGCATGGACACTTTTAATGCATAAATAAAAAATATCTACCAACGATTTCGATCCGAAAATTACAAATGATATTTTTTTTTTCATTCGACAATTCGGGTTTTTTGTTAAATAAACAAATAGAGCTTTTCAAATATGCGTCGTTTCGAAATTTTAGCTGCAAAAATCGAAAGATCAGGAAATTTTACGTCGGAAATAGGTTTTGTCCATTGTTTCTATGTGCGATTTTATAGACCTAATGGGTTGAATACGGTTAAATTCCTAAAAAATTCCATAAAATATTTTGAAACGTTACGAGAGCCCTTAAAAACTTTTAAATAACTTTAAAATGAATTGAAATTTTAACAATCCGTGAAAATATTTGCAAATATTTTAAAAGCCCCTAAAATATATTTGCATTATCTAAAAGCCACTAAATTTCCTCGAAGTCTGTTCAAATACTCTTTCACTATCGAAAATTATTTAAAATTTTACGATATCATCTAGAATCTGTCGATATACTTTCGAGTGTTTTGAAATCCCTTTAAATCTTCCAAATTCCATTTAAATTCATTAAATTCATTTAAAATATTTGAAAATTTTCTAAAATCACATCAATAGTAACATTGTTTAAACAATTTATTATTGTTTTTAGCAATTTTCTACTAAAATAGTGATTTTTTTCTTTTTATCCCATTTTTAATTAGAGTGAATACATAGCTAATTAATGTTAAAAAATATAATGTTTCATTGTCGATGCTAGTATATTAACACTGATATTGAAAAAAATGATTATTGTTTACAACTATCTTCTTATTTCTTAATTCTACACTGTCGAAAATTTATGTTGGAAACTTCCATTACATATATTGGAAGTTTATTTCCAAAACGTAAGGTAACGTACAATACATAATGCTGTAGTTTCCAAATGCTCGCACTATTATAGTACCTCACATGGATTGGAATTCTATAACACAAGTTCAGTAGCCTGTAACACGTCTGTATCATACTTGCGGTTGCATATATCGACACTGTTGAAGCGACAAATTAAAAAAATGTAAATGATTTCTCCGAGCACTTGTTCCTGCAAAAACAGTTTTCCCACGGATTCAAAACTTTTTTTAATATATAGTATATAACGCGCGTATTTATGGAATTCAAGGAATTCATGTAATTGAAGAAATTCGCGGAATTCACAGAATTTACTAAATTTATGTAACGCCCTTAATTTACGGTTTTTCATGGAATTAGCAGAATTCATAGAAATAGAGTAATTCGTGGAATTCACGAAGTTCAAGGAATTCATAGAATTCACGGAATTCCAGAAATTCACGTTATGCACGGAATACAAGGGGTTCAGGAGATTCCAAAAACTAACGGATTTCACGAAGTTTACTGAATTCAGCAAATTAACGGAATTCGAGGTATTTATGGAATTCACGATGCGCACGTAATAAAAGAAGTTCACAAAGTTCCAAGAATTCACGGAATTCCCCAAATTTACGGAATTCATGGAATTTACGAAATTAGAGGAATTTATGAAATTCACGGAATTAAAGGAATTTGCGGTATTCGCGGAATACAAGGAGATCACCACAGGGATTCTGGACCCAGCTCAAGTAATTCTTGAAATTTAAGCAAATCTTGGAATTAATAGAATTCAAGAAAATGAAGGAATTTATTATTAAATTCAATGAGTTAATGAAATACAATAAAATCACGGAAGTGAAGGAAGCATGGGGTTAATGTAATGCCACGAATTCCTTACAAATACCAAATTCCGTGGATTCATTGAACTTCTTGAATTCTGTGAATTCCTTCGACTCCTTTAATTCCATGAATCTCGAAAATTCCGCGAATTGCCTGAAATCCATAAATTCATTGAATTCTGTAAATTCCGTGAAACATTCGACAATTCCAGGATTTACGTGAATTCTAAGAATTCCTTTAATTCCGTAAATTCCGTCATTTCAATGAACTTCGTGATTTCAATGAATTCTTTGAACCCTATGAATTCCTTGAATTCCTTGAATTTCATAAGCTTCGTGAATTACATCAATTTTGCGAGTTCCTTAAATTCTATAAATTGTATTAGTTCCGTTACTTTTGCGAATTTCATTAATTCTGCGAATTCTTGGAATTTGGTGAATTCTGTGAATTCTTGAAAATTGGTGAATTCTGGGAATTTGGTAAATTCTGTGAATTCTTGGAATTTGGTGAATTCTGTGAATTCTTGGAATTTGGTGAATTCTGTGAATTCTTGGAATTTGGTAAATTCTGTGAATTCCTATATTGTAAAAGTCTTGTAGAAGTGTTGTAGAATTCTAAACAAGTTTAACAGTGTAAATAGCTGCGGGTTTTTCTTAAATTTTCACCTTTTGGTACACTTTTCACATATAATATTCTAATAATTAACTTATTTCACATATAGTAATATATAACACTTTTAATATACACTTTAATTAACACTTTTCACATAAAGTATTCTAATAATTAACTTATTTAATTAGTCAAAATCAACTTTTTAACAATTTATTATCATTGTTAACAATGTTCTCTTTGAATAATCCTCGAAATTGTAGATTTTTCTGAAATTTTCAAACTTTTGTTCACTTTTCACTTAGTATACTGATAATTAATGCAAGTTAAACAAAAATAATTGTTTCATAAATTTATTATTCTGTTTAGCTAAACAAATGGTAAGTAACAATAGAGAATCATATTTTAAGCAATTTGTTTATTTTCTGTGAATATATTTTTCTGAAACAAAGTATATATAAGAAGTATGCATTTAATTTTTTATCTCATAATTATTTATTCTTTGTTTTTTTTCTACTGCACAAGATAGTTTTTCTGTTAACAATAAATTTTTGTTTAACATTAGGGAAAGAGAAAAAGTAATTGACTTGAATTAATTACTAACTTACTCCAAATGAACAGTAGAAAAATAGTTAAAAATTATTTAAAAACGCAACGTGCTATCATTTTTTAAATTGAAAATTAATAACAGTAGTAATCACTTGTTTAAACAATTAATTCATTTAACTTTGGTAAATTACCTACCTGACTCTAATTGGAAATTGTACATAAAGTGGAGAATTTTTCATAAAACTCCAATTTTATGCCATTATTCTAAGAGAATATTATTGAAAATAATAATAAATTTTGAAAGCAATTTTTATTGGCAATAAATATTACCTTACTCTTATTAAAAACTGTGCAAAAATTAAAAAAATTGTGAAAAAACCTCTGCTTTCTATCTATTCTAAAAGAAATTTATTCGGAAGAATAATAATTTGTTTAAACAATTTATATAAACATCTTATTATCAGCGCAAGGTAGAATTTTAATATATTAGAACCAACTTAAATTTGAAAAACCGAAAAAACTCATACTGAGCGCCAAAAACTCGCAAAACCCATTTTTTGACTTATGGGGTTTTTTGGGGCACTATAAAAAAGGCTCATGGGGATGATATTTAAAAATTAATATTTCATTTACATTTAATCGCTAGTAGTCAGGAGAAGTGTGGAGTTTCAAATCGATTCACAAAATATTGGCGGTTCTGAATAAAATTTACAAAAACGTCATTCGTTCTAATGGGAAATAGGTGTTAAACCTTATGGGGACTTGCGAAACCTCTAAATATCATTTCCTTCATACAAAAAGAAATTTATTTATTTTTTTCTGAATTTAATAAATTTTCGTGCTATATCCATGAAAATTAAAAAAAAATGTTTACATTACCCTGATTTTGCTCCACTTTTCTAAGTAGTACGGGTCAATATATAGTCAGCCGAAATGCTTAAAACCATACCAAAAAATTCCGAAATGAAGATTCTCGATATGGAATGTTTATGCATACCCTGTAAAATTGAGTACTGGTTTACGTGTCTATTATGATAGGTTTGTTATGGGAGATAAACAAATGCGATCTTTATGGGGGATGATGGCCGAGGAGGAAAATATGCAGACTACATACGCAAGACTACTTCATCACTCGAATAAGGCGTCGGAGCCCAAGTCCATTATTCTAATATTCATGGGACGAGCTAAGTTCACACCAGGGCGCGCTCTGCGCAAAATCGCATATGAAGGCAGTAGTTTCTTCACTTGGCGATAGTGCGTCATAAATCTTAGCGAGTTCATGTGGCTGAGGAAAATATTGCTCGGCGAAACGATCTTTCAGTTTTCAAATAAATAAGCAATGCGAATCTTGAGCGTTAGTTTTACGTATGCCTCATAAAATTCCTGTTCGTGAAATTTGGAATTAGAACTTTCTTTTACAAGCGACTTTTGTTTCCTGGATATTATATTAAACTTTGCAGCCCACAATGCTTTCAAAACAGAGAAAATATGCTGATTTTTTATAAAAATAGAGGAATAATTTTATCTTCAAATTAATTTATAGGCAGCATTAAATTTAATATAAAAATATAATGTAAAAATATATACATAAAAACGAAGTTTAAACGAATCAGTGGAATTGTCGACAAAAAAGAATACTTTTTAATATAATAGTTGAATTCTCAACGAAATAGTTAATTATAAACCGAAGGGTCCCATTTGCAACCAAATAATTGGGTTATCAGCAAAGTAGTTGAATTTTCAACAAAAGTACATTTAAGTTCAAAGGAAGAATTTTTTAGAAGAGAATTAAATTTTCGCCCAAGAAAGATGAATTTTCAACCAAGAACTTTTCCACCACAAAGGATGAATTTTTGGTCCAAAGGACACATTTTTAACAAAAAAGTAGAATTTTTAACAAAGTTGATTTTAAGATAAAGATATGACTTTGCCGCAAAATAGATGAATTTTTATCTAAATAGTTCAATTTTTAACAAAACAGTTGTATATTCAACAAAACAGTTGAATTTTCGACAAAAAGACGATTTTTCAATGTAATTCTTGAATTTTTATTAAAATAATTGATTTTCAAGGAAGAAATTATATGTTCAGTAAAATAGTTGATTTTCTAGACAAATAGGTGAGTTTTTAACAAAAAAGTTTGATTTTTTACCAAAGAGTTAGAGAAATAGATCAATATTTTAATTTTTTAAACATACATTTTTCACTTAATGGTTAATTTTTAAACAAAAAAGAATAAACTTTAACCAACAACCGTTGAATTTTTAACCAGAATATCGAATATTTTAGTTAAAGAGCCGACTTTTTCAATGGACCATTCATTTTTCAAAAAATTGAGTTTTTAAAAAAGAACCTTTCCAACAAAAAGGATAAACTTTTAGTACAAAAAAAATAAATTTTCAAGAAAAAGGTTAATCTTTAAACCAAATCATTTAATTTTCATTGAAATAGATGCATTTTTATTCAAATAGTTAAATTTGTAACTTATAATAATTAATTAAATTTAGAAAAGATGAATTAACAACCAAACAGTAACAGTTATATTTGAATTATATTTTCGAAAAATGAGACATTCTAATTTTTAGCAAAAAGGTTTCTTTTCAACAAAATAGCTTAATTTATAACAAAATATTTGATTTTTTAGCAACATAGTTCCATTTTATAAAAAAAGTTGAATTTCTCACTATAAAGTTGAATTGTCAACTTTACAGTTGAATTTTTAACCTAAAGAGATGCATTATCAGCCAATCATTTGTATTTCCGACCTATATCAATTTTATACAAAAATTGTAGAACGCTTAACCCAAAATAATGAATTTTCAAAAAATGAGTTTAATCTTTAATCTGAGCCAACTTTCTACAAAAAAGTTGAATCTCAAAACCAAAAATATTAAATTTGCAAACAAAGAGGTGAATCATCACCTGATAACTTAAACTTTTTCAAAAGAATTATCCTTTCAAGCAAGCAGTTGAATTTTCAATCAATCAATTTTAAACCAATTAGTTTAATGAAAAAACTGAATTTTAAACCAAAACATTGACTCTTACAACCAAACTGAAGAATTTTTAATCCTAAAAGAGGAATTTGCAACATGCAAGTAAGATTTTCGACAAAGAAATTGATTTTTTAACAACGTAGTTGATGTTTTAATAAAATAGTTACATTTTCAACTTATAAAAATGATTATTTAAACAAAATGTTATTTTCAACCAATTAGTTAAAATTTTTAACAAAATAATAGAATTTTTAATTGACAAAGACGAATTAATAAAAAATTGTTAAAATTTCAAACCAAAGAGGGAAATTTTCTAAAAAAGCAGTAGAATTTTTAACGAGAAAATTGATTTTTAAAGAAATAGTTGAATATTCTACAAAAATTATTGATTTTTCAATCCATAAAGAAAAATTTTTAACAAAAAATTAAATTGTGAAGCCCAAAAGGCAAAATCTCTAAAAAAACAGTTGATTTTTTTACCATACATTTTTTATTTAGAAAAAAGAAATTTAAAAAAATTAACATAAATGTTGAATTTTAACCCTAAAACTAAAATTTAATCTACAAAATAGTTAAGTTTTTAACACCAAAATATCAATATCCCCAAAAAGTAAATTTTCAACCGAATTGTGGAACATTCAACGAAAAGTGAATAATTTTGCACCAAAAAAAGAGTAGTTACGTAAATGAGCTGTTACAGAAAATTGTTCATACCAAAAAAAGGATTTTTAAAAAAAGCACAAACAAAATAAAAATTTTCGACCAAAGAGATCAATCTTCGCATAAAAACATGAATTTTTAACAAATAGTTCAACTTTCAAAATAATCAAGAAGAAGAATTTGCCGCCAAAAATAAAATTTTTAAACCAAAAATGGAATAATAAAGTGTACAGTTAAAAGAATTAATTTGCAAACAAAAAAAGCAATTTTTAACAAAAACGTTAAATTTTTAAACAATACAATATATTTTTGAAATAAAAGTAGTGCAGCTTTAAATCAGGCAGTTGGATTTTTAAGCAAAAGATGCATTTTTAATGAAAAATTTATGTTCAATTTTTGACCAATGAAAATGATTTTGGACAAGACAGTTCTAATTTTAGTAGAATAATGAAGTGTCTAAACCAAATAGATTTTGTAAACAATGAAGATTATTTCTCCTACAAAAATTCAATAATTGAACTTTTAACTAAAGATTACTCGTATTAGTTTTCAGCAAAAAGTGGAATAGTTAAATTTTCATTTAGGAAAAGTAATTCTTAAACAAAATAAATTAATTTTCAACCAAATAGTTTAATATTTAACTGATAAAATAAAGGTCTATGAAAAGAATTTAACATTAATTTAAGTAGTTGCTTAACGGAATGAAATTTTTAACTAAAAGAAATAATTCATGAACAAAAAATATAAAAGTAGAATTTGAAATTAGAAAAAACTTTAATTAAAAATAATTAGATGTTGTTACATAGTTCTATTACTTAGGTTCGCACTTAAGAAAACAAAAAAAAGGAGATAAAATGGAATAAGGCAAAAGATTGTAAAGTCTATATGTTTGAGTATGGAAACTCGAGAAAAGATCATAGTATCATTGAGATGAATCCACTTTTTTAAGTAGTACGGGTCAATGTATAGGCAGCCGAAATGGTTAAAACCTTAAAAAGAAATTCCGATTTGAAGATTCTCATAATGAAATGTTTATGCATCCCCTGTAAGATCGCTAATAGTCAGGAGAAATGTAGATTTTCAAGTCGATTCGCAAAATATTGACGATTCTGAATAAAATTTACAAAAACGTCATTTGTTCTAATCGGAAATAGTTATTAAACTTCATGGAGCTTGCGAAACATTTGAATATCATTTTCTTTATACAAAAGAAATTTATTTATTTTTTCGTGAATTTAACAAATTTGAGTGCTATATACATAAAAATAATTACATTTTTAATGGAATTAAATTTTCAACTAAAAGAAATAATTTATGAACAAAAAATGTAAAAGTAGAATTTGCAATTTGAAAAAATTAACTTTAATTAAAAATAATCAGAAGTTGTTACATAGTTCTATAGGTTCGCACTTAAGCAAACAGTTAGAAAAAGTCAAAAACGGGAAACTTTCTTGAAAACAGAGGAAAAGAAATAATTTTTACTATTATTGCTGATCTTAGGGTTGTTGACCAGGGAATAATTATTATTAATATTAGATGTTAATTTTGTTTGTCTACTGGTCTATATC
>JAAAKG020148857.1:0-10170 GCA_010014905.2 Druon quercuslanigerum | reverse complement strand
TTGTCCGAAATATGCTACTTTAATAGCAGTCTTCAAAATTAAATTTTTTTTTATTACCTGGACTAGCGTTCATGGAGAACCACAAGGCTACTCTTCTATAAATACCCAATTGAATTTGGAAGCAAATAAAATAAAATCAATTTCTGATCGAAAGTATTCTTTTAGAAAGTTCAAATAGAAATCGCGTGAGGTTTTTTTCTCTCGAAGGTTGAGCACTCTTAGTGCGAAACGCTAAAGAGACCCACTAAAGGAAATACGTTTGAAAGAGATTTCTCTCTGCAAAATTTTCTTGGAAAGGCTATACTTAGGACTGAGCTTGAAGAAAATATCTTCTAGTCACTCCAAGTATAGTCGAAGGTCCTCGCGGTTCGCCCGAGAGTAAAACAACTGAAGTTTTTCACTTTTACTGGCCCTTTTATAGGGCGCTTTCCGTCTCTCCTACCCTCTGCCCTTGCGCGGGTGCACGAAAAAGAGAATGTCAGGCTTGCGCAATACAAATTCTCCTGTGTGAGGCAATTTCTCATGATGTTTACAGGGAGAATTTGTATTGCCCATTTTCAGGCTCACCCCTGTAAGTCGCAGGTTACAATATATTATTTATGTGAACTTTAGTGAAATGAGTATCGTAATTAGTTAAAGGATATTCAAATAAATATTAGCTATAATTTGTGCAATAATAGTTTAATAAAGTTAAAAACACTTTCTCGAATATTCGGAACCCATATATTTTAATATTTTTCTTAATAGTATGAAAGGTTAGAACAATAATTAAAATGTTCAGGAATACACAGTAACAATTATTTAAATAATTTGACAAAAATAATTATTGACTGCTTTTTATGTAATAAACAGATTATTTAATTATTAGATGATTTTTTTTTACAATATTACATTACATAAACTTGGAATGTAATTTTCCTCCAGTAACCAACATAAATTAATTGCACACTGGATATAAATTTTATAATAAAAGCTTTTTTATATTAACCCTATCTCTAGTACAATTCTTATCTTTTAAACTAATTAATTGATTACTAACTGATTAATATTTTTCGAAATACCTAAATTGCTACCCTGCTTGGTGAACACAACTGCCAGTGATTTTCTGCTAGGAATTCTGTATAAATAAAGCTGTCCCTTGATCCACTGTTGATGATTGCTCTGATTTCAAAAGCTTTTCCATATTCATTTTGCCTTTTTCATCCAATTTTCGCTAATTTGGAAATTTCTCAATCACTATTTTCCTTTTTGCCTAATGACTTGTGTAATAATTGGCTGCCCAGATTTCGCGTACTATGCTATTTTTATTTTATTTTCCCTTTTCCAGTGAAAAGACTGGTACTGCAATTAGGAGTATATTTTACTATAAATTACTAGATTTCGCGCAAATTTCATTGCAACATTTTCCAGATTAAGAAAGGACGTGTCATTTTTCAATTTTTATTTGTAATTATTTATGCTGGTAAAAAGAATGATTTTACGCTGCACATATGTCTGGTTCTTGAAATTAATAATTTACATATATTTTAAAGAACACAACGTAAACTATTTACAGGACATTAAGATGCAAGTCCCAGTACTGTAGTGGTAAAATAGACCAATTAAAATTCAATATTAAATATTGGGGTTGACAGGCGGCACCCTCTACTAAGGACAAGCGAAATTGCAGTCGACAGGCTTTTCCCATAATAAACTTTTCGTAGGCTGCCAACATTCAGTTTTGATGGTCACAACGTAAAGGGATTGAGGTAAGACACACATTGTCTCCAATCTTGGGAACTTTTTAAACTGCGCTCGCGTCGGAGCTACAACTCGATTGGTCACTGTTAGCGCGCTGATTTTGATTGATGTAAATATTCAGATTTAATATTTTTAATAAATAACGATAAAGAAATGCTTAAATAGAATTTTCGTAATTCTATAATAAGCCTTTAAAGTGACAGGTACAAAAAAAATTTGATCTCATCTCGGTAGAGTTTTAAAATTAAATTTTTGTATATTTCTGACAATGTTACTTAAAACAAAATTACTAAAATTACAAATAATAAATTAGGAGTAAATATTTACAACACAGATAAATGTTATATCATACATTTGTTTAATAACTCGAGGAAGACCTGAATTATAAAAACAGTGATTCTGAATTTAAAGTAATTTAAGTTTATCTTCTAGTAGAGGGAAACTCGATGATTATGATCCTGTTTTCAGGAGGGAAAAGGGCTGATTATGCTCCTGTTTTTTGATTATGCTCCTCTTTTTTAAATAGTTATGTCATCCTCTCCTTCTTTCACAGCGAGAGGGAGAGAGATAAAGAGAGAATCATATGTGTCGCCAGCTATTTTATGTTTACGCGCGGCGCCGCCGTCATGTTATAGAAGGAGAGAGAATGTCTCACTATCTTTTTGCAACATGGCGTCACTTATTTCTAACGTCATCTCGGCGGTGCATAATGTACTATTATGAATCACACCAGTAAGTCTCTTATTCATTATTGAAGAATAATAAAATATAATTCTTTTCTGCTATGTGTACTGTGTCTAATTAATGATTTTATAAACATTATAAAATATATAATGTTGCTTGCTTGAAACTAAAACTTCTTATTACATTTTTATTAACATTTAGAGAAATTTGAAAAGCTAAATTGAAGAAAAAATCTTTTGTTTTCTGAAGTCCGAATAAATAACGTTTTTTGCATGAAAATCGCAATAATTTTTCATATTTCACTTGGAATTCTAATTTAGGATTAAGAAATTACTTTGGATGCATCTTCCAATCATTATTTATCATAAATGTTCAATCTTCATATTTATATAATTCAAAATCAGCGCGCTAACAGTGACCAATCGGGTTGTCGGCGCGACGCAGGCGCAGTTTACAAAGTTCTCTAGATTCGGGACACCGAACACGCATCACCCGAAAATTCTTTCGAAAATGAGAGACAAGAATACGTAAGCCTAAAACGATGTTCAAGCTTACATAAAATACGAAAGTAAATATGTGCAATGTCTATCAAGAAACCTTAATTCTCTAAAAATACAATTCAATATTTACAATCTAAGTCAGTTTTAATTTGATACATTTATATTTTCTATTAATTATTTATTTATGTTAGTATGGAATAGGCCTTATTAAACTTCCTATGAAATAGTTTTTATCGAGCGTGATAATTATTCAAATCGTGATGAATTTGTATTTGCCGTAAGCGAAATCCTGTTGAGTGAGCTCCCATACAGTAACGGGTTGCAAAAACAGCCACACAAAAAAACTCTTTTTCCTAATCTGGAGGTCAGACCATGTTTACTGTATGTTTTTGAAATCGCTGAATGGGAATCCGAGATCCAAAAATCCCCACCACGTCAGGGTTCTAACGTAACCTAAAAAACCACATAATTTTTTTTGCGTGTCTGAGGATCAGACCATGTTTATTATATATTTTTGGGGTCGCTGAATTCGAATCCGTGGTCCAAAAAACTCCAGCATGTCAAGATTCTGAAATAACCTTAAAAAATCTCATAACTATTTTTTTCGTGTATCTTTTTCCGAGTCTGGAGGTCAAATCACGTTCATTATATGTTTTTGGGGTCGCTGAATCGCAAGCCGAGATCTCAAAAATCCCAGCACGTCCTGTTTCTGACATAACCCCCAAAAAAGTCTCATGCAATTTTTTTCGAGTCCCGGGGTCAGACCATATTTATAATATGTTTTTGGGGTCGCTGAATCCGAATCCGAGGATCAAAATACCGCACCGGTAATGCTTAAGTCAGAACCTCAAAGCGGTAAATAACTTAGATTACGAGATATTTTAAAGGTTATGTCGAAACCCTGACATTCTGGGACATACAATAAATATGGTCTGACTCCCGGACTCGAAACAAAATTGTATGAGGTTTTTTTGAGGTTATGACTGAACCCTGACGTGCTCATATTATAAATATTATAATAATAAAATTTATAATCGATCATAATTTTTGTTCAATAAATGGCCTTACCTGGAAACGGGCTTAAAGAGTGCATTGAGGGTTGGCACTGAAATAAGTTATTTTGAGAAAATGTAAGAAAAAATACATTTTGAAACACTTTCATTAGGGTTTTCTCTGCAAACCTCACAAAAATGGCAGATATAATACATAATTATACTATTTTACGCTTTATTTCCATTTCGGGTATTAAAAATTGGTTAAGAATGGTTTAAAATATTTTTTTTACTATTAAACTATTATTTTAAATATAATACTTTTAATAAACATAGAAATATTTTCTTATTCTCGTATCTGATTCTTTGTTTTAGAAAGGGGTTAAATTATTATATCAATAAATAATAGATTTATTTGTCGAATACTTTAGGCAAAAATGATACTTTACTGATATTTTTACTAAAACAATGTTAGTGTACAGTCGTAACTTAACAAAGAAAAATTGTAATTAAACTCTGCGACTCTCGAATTAACGAGAAAGAGCAGTACTATATGATACATCTTAAGAAAAATCCGAAAAAATTTTGTGTCTTCTGTACATAACCTCAACAGTAGCCAAAAACGCCATTTTTTGGGTACATCACCTCACATATCATAAAATCCTGACGTGATGGGCCAATTCTGACCCCGGATTCGGATTTTACATAAAAAATTACTTCGAAAATGACCCTCCACTTTCCAACAACAAAACCATGTGGGCCTGTGTAATTATTGAAAAAATCGTAGTCTTATCACATGAATTCATCATACAAATATGAGCAATAACGAAAACCTTGGAAGAGATAAACTTGTTCCAATAAAGATCTGTTTTTCATGTGTTTTCAGGTGTAGAAAAAAGTGAGCAGAACACCTGTATAAAACTTCGTTGTTAAATAAATCTTTATCAGAAGGTTAATAGAGGGAGTGAACAAATAAAAATTGGATAAGTGAAATATAAAGAGCCCGATTTCACACATGTGTAAAAATCTTTAAGAGATTGCATCAGTATCGTTTACTGCCAATCACTGTCATGTACTCTGAAAAAATGAGTATCACCGCCAGTACTCTATTTCTCGCTTTTGCTGCTTTCCTTCATTTTGTGGGTAAATATATAAAAATATATATAATGTATTATTTATTACTGAAGTGCACTAAAAAACAAATTTAACTTAAAATAAATCTAATATAAATAAACAAATAGAAAAACTACAATCCTTTCTTCAGACATTTTCCTCTGTCTCGCGTTGTTATGCTAAAAAAAGGATTTTTGCTTTCATATTATTTTTTATGGATAAACCAAAATATCCTACAAGTCTTTTTTATTTTTTTACCTCTCTCGCGTATTTTGGCTTAATATAGAAATGTTCGATGTTTTCATATCAATTCCGATAAATAAATTAAAAACGAGAAGTTCTGTCTAAAAGTGGTGCGAGGAAATGTTCTAGAAATTTTTTAACGCTGCAAATCTCCGAAAAGCTTTTCCCAATATTTTTCATCTTTTGTTGGCTCAAAATTGTAATTTTAGATTTTCTGCATACTACTTTCGATAAGTAAAAGCGATATGACAACTTCTATTGAAAAATTGTAAAAAATTTTTTGGTTCTAAATTTGAATGGGGTAGTGTCAAATTTCGGAAAATTCTCATACTTTCTCAATTATAAATGATGTAAATGTAAAAATATTAATGTTCAACCGAAAAGTTAATTTTAAACCAATCAGTTGAGTTTTTTCCAAAAAATTTTTCTCATAAAGTTGTTGAGTAAGTAATATGAAATAAATTTCATATTTGATAAAATTTTTTGGTTTGATGATGGTTTCGTTGAAATGGATCAATTATATTGAAAACGATCTTTTGTGTTAAAAATTCCTTATTAAAGATTAATTTTCTTGTATAAAAATAAATAATTGATACATTCACGTCTCTAGTTAAAACTTTAACTATTTTTTAGAAGATTCCTTTTTCTTTTTGTTCGACAAAATAGCAATTTTACTAGTCCATTTGTCATTGAAATAATTTATTCTTTTTAGATCAAAATTAAGCTAATTAGTTGAAAATGTATGTATTTTCTTTTTAATTTGTCTTTAAAAAACACTGAAATCACTTGAAGGCAGTGTTAATCTCATCGATCCATTTTTGAACCCCTCTACATTTTTTTAAAAATTTCATATTAAAAATTCATCAATCTTTTCTTTCTACAGAAATGTCGTCAGGTATGTCTTCTACAACAAGGGACTTTCTGTCAAATTTTGGGAAGAATGACGAACAAGCGAATCATCAAGGTAGCCCCAGTACAACTAAAAATTTATAACAGAAACGTTAATCAATGAACATTTTTTATTTAACAATTCTAAAATATGATCTTTTGAACAAGAAAATATTCCACACGCATGGAAGCTTGTTTCAAATGTTTTAAAGAAAAATTTTCTAAAGCGTATATTATAACGGAATCTTATTTTTTTTACGAAGCAACTCGTTTATATGCTCTTTGTGCATAACCAACTGGTTATTTTTCAGAGGCTTAGGTATAAGCTTAGCCGTAATTTTTGCTAGATAGCAACACTCTAGCGTACAATGTAAAAAATAATTGTAGTTTTCCCATACGAAGGTATGGCACTTTCCCCATACTTTTAAATATTCGATACACGTCGAAAATCTTATACACTTGTATGAGAAAACTTCGAGTCATGTATGGAACTTTGATGCGTGGTTACAGAATGAGCAGCTAAGTGAAGCGCGCATGCGCGGTAATGATGGTTGATGAAGGAGAAGGAGCAGAATATAATACAATCATGACGCCAAGCGTCTTATTCATAATAGTTTCAGCACACAATTGTCAAACATTTTGGAGTTGGAGCAGTGAGAGCGCTTAATTCGGTTTTATATTATGAATTAATTTGAACGTTTAATATGGTTTTAATCATAAAAATGCACTCGAAATAAATTAACTTTCAATGTGGTAGCATTGAACAACTCTTCCCTTTTCAATAAAAATCCAATCAACTCAGAAACCATAAGATTTCACCTCTCCTGACCAAACTCTTTCAGTTAGAGCTAATCCACCCAGGATTATTAAAATAGATTTTGTATACTTCTGTTCAAGATAATAATATGGGGTCCAATATGATTTAGCTCCATCATCCCAGGAACTTTTTAAGTCTACATGCGATACTACAATTGTTAAATCATCACTGTTTCCGAAGGCGTTCCTGCCCGTTTTTAAGTGTTAATTGAATAAAGGGATTTTCAGGTATTGATTGGTAAGACACCGATTTTTTGATTAAGTTTCTAAAGGTCTCCAATATCCTCCTTTTGAACCCTTGCAACAAAGATGCCGTTAGCTTCGCTGCCTTGAGAACCTCTTGTAAATTGCCGCCAAATAAAAATTCTTCTTTAGGAACTCTTAACTTAAGTGTGTCCTTTAAATTGCTGTCGGGGATTTTCGCCAAGAATAAACTTTTTCTAATAATGGATTTATCACATTGAAGGTATGTGAGGAGTCGGCCGTGCATCTTCTAAGTTTCTAAGAATTTGATTTTCAGCTGCTGATCTTTCTTTCTTTATGAATATAAGGAAACTGACTACTCCTACGGCTGCCAAAGAATCTGAAATTTTTACTTGTTTTGATATTATCTCTTTAAAGTACCGTTTTTTGCCCTTTGCAGTAATCTTCATCTCTGAATTAATTTGCGGAGGATCTATCAATTTCAGATTTTTTCGATTTTAGTTCAAAATGAATTTCCTTTGAATCTCTATCTGAGGTATGCAAGTTATGGATAATATACCGCTCTCATCTACAAAAAAAGGCAAAAAAATTTATTTTCAGATTAGAGTCTAATAAGCGAGGTTGCTTCTAATGTTCAAATTAATCTTGAATGGGGCAATGATTGTAGATCCGAAACTGTTAAAGCCTAAAAGGTTAGCGTAAAGGTAACATTTGCCAGAGCATGAAAAGTATAACTTGGCAAAACACCGTTTCCCTAGGAATGCCTTTTCTGTCCTTCTTTTCCAAAAGCATGAAATTTCCTTCTTTATCTGAGAATCATCTTGGTCAATTCCATCACACAATTAATGCGTAGTAGTTTTTAAAACACTCAAAAATGTTTTACAAGTTTGTACTAAAACTATTAGAAATTAGACGCTTGAGGCCATAATTGTATTATACAAGTATTCTGCTCATTCTCCCCGATTCATCATGGTTACCACGCATGCGCGCTTCGCTCAGCTGCGCATTCTACAGCCGCGCATCGAAGTTCCATATATGACTGTGGAAGTATTCCCATACCAGTGTAAGGGATTCTCGACGTGCATGGGAAATTTAAAAGTGAACAAGGGAAAATTTCCATGCTTATATGGGATATTACGATTATTTTTTACAGTGTAAATAATCTACAAGATGATTAACAATCCATTCAATATACATTTATACAAATAGTCTTTAAAAGATAAGAAAAGTTGACTGTACCTTTATTATCAAAATGTTGAATGTGTTCTTTTGAAAATGGATCATATTCCGCAATTTGCTCTATCAATCCTAAGAAATTTCGCTTGCGTTTCGAATTCACTTTTTCATTAATCTTTTTGAAAGCCAAGCCACGTTTGCCAAGGAATTTTATCACGCGTACTACCCAATGGACACAGTAAAAACTAGATATTAATTTTTATCCGGGATTATTTCTGGGCGTTCTAATATGATCTCACAAATAGTCTATTTTAGTACCAGTTTCCATCTTGCTTAATTTTCTAACTTTAGATTGATAAATGATCCGATATAGCGATCTAAATTGATTCAGAGGTCGATTGGGTAGATTGGTTTCGTAAACTGCTTCCTTAACAAATTGAGTCACAAATTAAATCTTACGTGAAGAACATGTTATCTTCTATCGTACCCCTGCAGATTTTTCTGCATGTGGTTACAAAAGTATATTCAATTCTTAACATTCTTTAAAAAACCGAAATAAACCTTCCTGAATATTGTTCCCTAAATATTTTTGTTCCAGCTTTCAATAAGTTTACCAGGAGAACATTCACTTAATGTCCTCAGTCTTGTTACATCAGCGTACTCACAAAAAATGTAATCCTCTTTTTTCTTGCAGAGGTAAGATTACAGTCCGAAGATCTACCGAATAGCGAACATATTCCCGGTATTCCTCGACATGAAGGTTCTCGTTCTCCTAAAAGACATTCTCCTGCCGTTTCTCCTCCTGCAGAATCTTCTGCTGGGCTTTCGCTTTGTACCAGGGACAGGCCTTCTCCAGCGAATGCAAGGCGCATGGTTCCACCTACCACGATTGTTTCTTTTCGCGGGATTAAACATAATCTCGACAGACTACAACATATTAGGTTTATCTCCTATAGAAATGAGGACCGACAATTTGAACTTCGAAAATACACTTTTCCTGCGAATGCGAAACTTCAATTAATTGCACGACGGAGAGTCTTTGTGCCTATGCCAACCGAAGAACAAATTGTATTATCAACACCAGAAGGGGACGTCTATGCAATATTGGAGACTAGTACTGTTCTTGGTGGAATATATACATATAATTATCGCAATCACAATAAATCGCGTTCAAAAATAAACATGCAAAGCGGCAGGATTAGCTTGTTGACTTCAAATGAAATCAGAGAAATACCAGTAGGCCCCTGGCGTCAAATCCGATCGTTTTTCAAAGTAGAGTGTTTAAACTAAAAAATAAACTTATCTGTAATGCCAAATTGGCTTAAAATAATATAAATAACTCGTAATTACAAATAATAAGCCAATGTCTTATTATTTTCAAGGCTTGAATCTTTTTACTTCCATATAATCCCTATAAAATTGAGTTTTTTTAATGTGTCTTTTGTTAAAATCATCTGAATCAGTGATAATATTTTCTAGTGTGTGTTTCTAAATTGTTGCAAATTAACACAGGGAGTAATTTTGTTTTTATACATAATTACTAATATTAAATTAAAAAATAAGATTGTGCACGGAAAAAATTTGTACTTGAGGAATTACTGAACTAATTACGTTGTGGCGGATTTGAGAAAAATTCGGTGAATTGACAATATCTATTCTGTAAATCATTTTAAACTGTTCTGTCATGATTACAGAGCTGATAATAAGTATTAAAAGTCGGTGCCATAAAAGTTCAAAATGATTATTACGAATAAGTTGAAGAGAAACTACATCTGCGCTGTGAGAACCACGGGTCTTGGTCGCTTAAAATTACA
>JAAAKG020148856.1:0-31946 GCA_010014905.2 Druon quercuslanigerum | reverse complement strand
ACTAATGGCAAATTTAAAATCAGCTATGCCTCAAACAACTTAAAGTCTATATGTTTTATCTACTTTATGCCCCGAAACCTTATATTCACGAATTCAAGTTTTAAAAAAACTTGAATTCGCCGTATTTTGGTAAAAAAATATTTAAAGAAATTATTCTTAAAAATTTGGCTTTGTAAGTCTCTTTGTTATTCAATTACAAACATTTTGAGCCTAATTTTGATTGATTTGGTTCAGATTTGCGACCTGCAGGTGGTTTTGAACGAAATTATTGCTATATCCCCAATGTGCGCTGCCGCGACGAATACTGGTTAGGAGTTGTGAACTCTGGGCCTTTTAAAAAGCATCAGAGACGGCTCTGAAACTTGGAGATTGTCTCAATAAAGTATGCAAAATTACGCTACCAAAAAAGTGGCAGTACAACACGTAGTCTTATGAGACTGCTGAGCAGAATCGACTAAACTCCGAAAGAAAATTACAAGTCCCCATAGGTTCGATATGCACTCATACTTTCAATTACGAGGAATCTATTAGTTTCATAAAAACATGGGTTTGATTAATTCAATCTAGAGAAAATTGCGAGTAAAGTACGGATCATAAAAATCGTTTCTTACAGCTAAGACAGATGCGCATGCGCTTTAAAATTGCAAACTAACCTTAGTCTCTGAACAGCTGCGCCTTCCTTGTTTTCCAGCTCTAGTTGTCAACAGTCTTGCTAATTTATCTTTCTGATTCCGTTTAATGAATTTCCATTTTCCCACATATCTAGCGAACATTGTTAGTTATTTCAGAAAATCTTCGATAAATAAACAATAACACGCACGCCAGTTTTAAACCGACAGGGACGTCACGTTCGCACGAGGTGCTTAGATTGCAATAAGCATTCATATAAAACGTTCCTGCACCTTGCTCCACAATTCATACGACACCAACCGCCTAAGCCTGCTTAAGGGGCTCACATGGTGGTCGTAAGAATAGATATTGTATTCATCATTCTGATAAAGCTGCTCATATAGTTCTTACTAAACAGAATAATGATACCGACCATAATTTTGATTTGGATAATTTTAAAATTCTACTATCAGAGAACAATGCAACTTGTAGAAAAAGAGCTGAAAACTTTTTTATCAACAAAGTACCAAATACGGTTAATCTCATACATGAAAATAATTTATTTCCTGACGCTTACAAACGCCCTGAAAAATTTTTGCTTTTATTTCAATAAAGTTCCAAGCTACTTCATCAAACCATTTGTATCTTTCTGTTTTCTTGTTTGAATTCTCGTAAGTTTCTTCAGTTGTTCAATCACCCGTCTTCACGTCCCTGCGAAATTTCGGGATTTGCCCTCATTTATTTATACCTTAACTTGTTTTCTCCTAATATTTATTTGGGTTAAATAATGTTTTTTTTGCTTTCGGTTGGATTTTTACCCTAAGTTATTCTTAACATGAACAACCGTTCTCTGTCTGTTACTTAAAATTTAATTTTTTAGTCATTATTAGTTATTTTCTTTGATAAATATTTTCCATTATTTGAATTTTTTAAATTTTAATTGGTTCCGAACATCAAAACTGGACGTATCAGTCCAAAACTAGGTTTCACAAACCTATTCATATTTGTTTACATCAATATTTTAGAGCTAATTAATAATACTTTTCAGTGGAAAGTTAAATTGTTAGATAATACATATTTTTTAGACTATGGCCAGGAAATTTTTAATTCTAAAGAACAAATTAAAAAAAGTGTTTGGGCATGCACAAAATTTTAAATAACCCTTAAACCTTACACTTTACACACACTCACTTTCGAAGAATTTACAGAATTCAAGAAAACCAGCGAATTCAAGGAATTCAATGAATTCAATGAATTAAATGAATTCAAGGAATTCAGAGAATTCAAAAGAATTCATCAAAATTTAAGGAAATAAAGAAATTAAGAGAATTCAATGAATTAAGAGAATTTTAGGCATTTATTGAATTCAAGGAATACAATAAATTTAGAGATTTCAAGAAATTCAAAAAATGTACGGTTCTTAGAGATTTCGAGGAATTCCAGGAATTTTGGGAATCTAGAGAAGTCAGGCAATTCGGAGGATTCCGGGAATTCAGAGGATTCAGGAAATTCATATTATTTAAGGGAATCAAAGAATTCAAGAAAATTTGTGAATTCAAGGAATTCGCAGAATTCAAGGAATTTTCAAGCAAATTCTGAGATTCAGCGAATTCCACAAATTCAGAAAATGCAAAGAATTTGCGTTCATTAGGGATTTCGTGAAATTCCAGGAATTTACGGAATTCAGAGAAATTTGGAGAATTGAAGGAATTCATGGAATTCAAGAAATTTGGAGAATTGAAGGAATTCATGGAATTCAAGAAATTTGGAGAATCGAAGGAATTCATGGAATTCAAGAAATTCAGAGAATTCTAGAAATTTCAGAAATTCAGGAAATTCATTAAATTTACGGAGTTCAGGGTATTCAGGAAATTTAGAAGATTCATGCAATTCAGGGAATTTAGAAAATTCAGGATACTTCTCGTTCCCAAATGTGGCGCTAGTATGGTACATGTAATAAAAAAACATCAAAATGAGAACATTACATTTTTGGACAAACGACACAGGTCACGAAGAAAAGAGTAAAACAAAAGTTGTTCACCCAAAAAAATATATAAAAATTTGATCCCTAATATTTTTTAATAGAATTCTTTGTTTTTGTTTTATCAGTATAAGGCATAAACCATTAAATATCAAAGTTTTGGACAAACAGCACAAGCTACGAAAAAATTAGGAAAATACAAGCTGTAAAAAAATGGACAAAAGTCACCCATCCGAATTTTTCGATAGGACACGTAGTTTCTGTTTTGATTGTAAAACATAACATAAGAAATTGAAAAAGTAAAACAAGATTGATAAAAAATGTTACACTTGATATAATAGTGTTGAACATAATGAATAAAAGTTCACGCTTTTGACAAAATTGAGTGCGAAGCACGAGATGCGTGATAAAAAATGAGTTCGTTAAAGCCGAAAGAGTTTTGAGAAAAGAGAATTGACAATCACCAAATGAGAGTTGTTAAGGATTTGACTTTAGTTTTGAAAGGTGTGTGCACAATTGTTTGGGAAATACACAAGCCGAGCGCGAAGTGCGAGGTACATAAATTATCGATCGCGAGATGTATATAATATGAAACGCGAAGCGCGAGAACCAACAGTTGCGGGCCATAGGCGCACCTAAACTTTTGCGCAACGAAACAGCGCGCGATATTTTTTTTCACAGATTAGAATTAGTTTTTTTCCAAATTCTTTTTATTTTATACATTTTCAACTCTTCTATTTTCTCTAATTCAATTCAAACAAAACAATTATTTTTTTAGGTATTATCTCCTATTAACCGTATTAATTGGCGTGATAAAGCTGCTATATATGAGCGACAGTGCTACACCAAATTTTCCTATCCCGAGAAATTATGTGAAATTGCAGTTGGTCAACCGCTACAGCATGATGACGACGCTATGAAAAAAATGTTAAGACACATTCATAAGAACGGCTACCAGTACCAATTTTCCTTGAACACATTCTAAAAAATTTGTAAAAGTCCCTCATCACATTCAATATTTAAAATTAAGTTGAAAGAACATTCGGGAGAAGATGTTGAAATGGACAAAAAGGTTGGTCGTGCTCCTATTGTTTTATTTTGAAACCATCAGATCTTGCTGTATTCGTATTAAAACGAAGAAAAAAGACAGATGAGCTGTAAGGGAGAAAATGACTTTCATGCAAATTAGCATGCATCATCATTGAAGATATATCTTTGTAAATTTATGGTACCGATTATTACCCGAACCTCGAGACCATTTTGGATGATGGAGACCAAGATATTGCGGATAAATTGATATTGCTACTCAACGAAATCCTTTCAAAAATAAAAGGTGAATCAATCTTTCGTAATTACTAGGTTTTTGCGCATCTTTTGATAAAGCTAAAAACTTCTCGTGAGCCCGAACAAAATCTGGATATCAAAATTAGTGAATGCAGAACTCCTACGTCAGGGCCAATAAAAACCTCCCGTGAAATTTTTCGAAATACAAGTTTACCTCCGTCAATCGCAATTCGCGATTTTAAACAAGTTCCAATACAGATATTTAACAGGCAGTCCTCTCGATCCGCGAATTCCCTACAAAAATCACTCGTTACTGAAGTAACTAGCGGAACTACTATAACGAAAGCTTTAGATATTCTATGGATGTCTGGAAAAGAAAGAGAATTTCCAAACGTCGGTGGATCGCGACATCGTCCCTTATAGTACTGATATTCGTCACAAGAATGGTATTATTCATCTTAGTGGCTTCTATTTACTGACTTAGAACCTAGGATGTGTTGGATACATCATGCTTGGGAGTGGCTTAAAATAACTTCTATCTTTTATTAATAAGGCCCACATCTCGGAGGAAAAAATTTCAACTAGATATGCCTACGCAAAGATGTTTGAGGTCACTTTTTTTAAGTGAAAAGTAATCTCGATAGAAAGATGTCCAGCGCTATTGCGAGTAAATTCCAGGGAGAGATTCGAAATTTAAAGAACAACGGGTCCACTGCTGCTTTGTGGGTGGTGTATTTCCGAAATGTATCTTTAGAGAAGGAGTTTATTGAAGCTGCACGAACTGGGAATTAAGAATTGAACCTAGCGACTATCTAGAAGATTTTGCCAATTACGTCCACGCTGCCGGTCACTCTTATTACATAATGTCTGATCAACTTTATTTGCAGGACATGCGAAATTTTCCCAACCGAATATCTTAAGTGTAGAGAGAGAATAGCATCGTCCTTTCAAAATGTAACTTTACTTTCCTGGTCGAGGGTACATTGACAACATTTTAGTGAAATTCCGTCTATGATTGCCCATTATGCACAACGTTCGAGAAGCTTTTGAACAATTTTGAAGAGGATGACACATCACTATTATTTTGCAGTACTTGATAAAATCATTTCATTAGGAGTCGGTACATTTGGTAGCAAGGATATCAATTGCTTTTATGCCGCAGAAGCTGGAAAAGCCGGAATAAAAGTTGCAGTGGGGAACACTATTGTTGATTCTTGTCTGTTGAACCAAACAATTTCTATTGCCAAAAACTCCCAAGATAACTTGAAAACAATTCACAGAGTTGAAACTCAGTCCTTATTTTGAGCACTCTTTGATGCGCGTGGGATAAAAATTTTACAAATCTGTGTTGTACTTATTCTTTTTACAAGAAAAGGACGAGGTCGATTGACGTCTTTTACGTCGTTAACGGTGGCTTCCTAATTCAGCGAAGAGACTTCAGCGATCATTTAAATCCACGTCAGCCGTCGTGACATTTAAAGGTTCCACGATTGTCAATGTGCCGCAAGAAAACTTTACATCGGACGAAACGAACAAATAAAGATTATTAAACAAATATAGGACACATTTTCGGGGCAAGGAATATTAGTTGAACAGGAAGAAGAGGATGCACACACTCTTGTAGTGTATAAAGCTTTGAAGATGACATGGGACTACGAGAGTGTCGTAAACGTCGGAGAGGAAATCGATTTTCTCGCCATCCCGTGTGCGTCAGCCACAGAACATCAACAACACGTGTACTCAATGAAGCCGGGACACGCAAAAAACACTATTACGTTTATTCTCTTCGAAAATCTTACAGAATAAAACCATGACTGATCACATTTTGATCTACCATGCATTCGGCGAGTGCTATAGAAGCTCATCGTCATTTAATCAAGAGTTATTAAAAATCAGAACGCTGCTAAAATAAATTAGGGCCTTGCAAATGCGTTCGAAGTTCTTAAAAAGAAAAACGTCACTGCTAACAAGAGAAAATTCAATTTGGTGACCCGACCTCCTAAAACAGCTGCAGCGAGGCAGTATTCTCTGAGGTTAAAAAATTGTATAGGTCGAAATAACCCAGCAGAATCCAAGGGCTGTACCAGCGTCAATGGCTTGACCCCGATGACAACACTGAAAGTACCAGCTCCAGCTGAGTAAATACATCTTGTCTTGTGTCTACGTCAAAAGGCATGTGGGGGACGATGCACTTACAACTTGCAACGAATCCGATAACGAAGTCTTAGAAACTTAGGACCGATTCCAATAGAATCTCTAAAGTAACGGACTTGATCAGCTCATTGATATAAGCCTTGATGATGTAAATGACCAATGCGTGGAATGTGATCAGGATTCCAGGCTAATAATAATAGCAGATAGGCTGTTATGTGTACAAGAAAATTTCTTGAAAAACGAAGTACAGGAAGGAGTGAACTAAATTTTGTTTCTTTTTGCAAGTCTGCGCTTGCCATCACGTTCCCTTATCAGGTTTCTAATTTCAGATTTGATCCAGGGGGCAGATTTATTGTAGTATTTAGAGACGTGTACCGGACAAAATTCGTCAAATGCCGAGACTAGGTAGTTAGTGAGAGCTTCGATTTTATTATTTGTATCTGTATCTAGTAATATTTTTATCCAAAAATATATCATTGAGTGTTCGTGAAATTTACGTTCATCAATGGTTGAGAGCTCCGCACCAATATTTGGATTGGTTTTGAATTTACAGTATTGGAAAGTTTGAAGGCAATGTTGATCAAGTCGTGGAGTTCCGCAGAGTATACCAAAGATGTTAAATATTTAGCATGAATGGAAGCGAGATTAATGTTAGTGTTAAAATGTCCAGTTCGGGTAATGAAATTAAAGTTATGGATAAGTAAAAAAATTGCCGATTCAAGCTCTGTGCCATAGGAGGCATTAGATGGTTTATAAACCACTCCCACTAAACACTGTCAAAAGTTTACTTGATTTCAACAAAGAGAAATTCGGTCATGGGATAAGTAGCCACTGGAATCACTCCAACTATTGTCCCGCTCAGACAATTATGAAGAAAACGACAAACTCCCACACTTTTTCTCTCGTCTCTGTCTCTTCGAAGAAGCGAATAGTTGTCAAATGAGAGGGTATATTTAGTGTTAACCAGGAATGAGAAACAGCTGCACATTGCGTTATCTAATAATTAAAAAACAGTTAATCTAAAAACAACGATATGCAACCTTTCAATAGTGAGCAGAAATCATTTTGCAACACTTTAAGAATTTAATTTTGGGAATAATTTAAAGAAACATAAGTTTGTTTTCTATAATCGATGTTACCAGGTAGTAAGCAGTGTAAAAGTCTAATATGATGTTACTGCGAAGTTAATTATTATTCAATACGATTTGAGAAACAGTTGTATTTTTTGGCCAGTTTAACAAAGCGTCTAATTTGTTTAATTGCAATTTAAATACAGTTATATACAATTCCGGAATATCTACTAACCAAATAAAACACTATTTTATTAATTATGGCTCTGTCGTGGTTTACTGACTAAAAACAAAGAAGAAGAGGCAGTAGCAAGGATTGACATAGGCCTCTACTGCAATATTAAGATGGTATTTCTTTTCACAAGAAGAGCTTCCAAGTGAAGCGTAATTTAAATTTCTTTGACAAAATAAACATTTTTGGTAAAATAAACAAATTAAATTAAATACATGTAATTTTTAATTTTCTAAACAACAACAATTTCAGGCTTTCGGCGCTGCCTGCCATATCTGGTTAATGTCAAGTTTAGTGTCCCTTCCAATTTTCTAAATCAATCCAAATAGGTGCATTCTCCCTTCGAAGAGGCTTTAGAAAGCCCGAATGAAGGAGAATGTTCCCTGGTATTTTTACATAAATGGCTGTCCTTCGAGGCCGATATATTTCTTTATGCACTAAACGTGGCTCGAGATTTACCTCATAAAGTGTGTAGTCTGTTTTTACAAAACACTTGTATCCGTCAACATTGAGATCAATTTTTGTAGGGACCTCTTCTTTGAAGTTCGCTCTTAAAAAAACGTGAGTCCTATCACTAGAAAACATGTACAAAAACACAGGATAATGTGAGTCTACTTTCTCATAGGCAGTTTGCATAGGCAGCCCGCTGGGAACACCATGCATAAAGTGTACCATGTGTAGTGTTCCACTAATAACATGATTGCCTGGCTCTTGTAGATAAACACGGCTATCTTCGGAAATGTAGATGTCATCTTGTGGATATTCTGAAACTTGTCCTCCATGGTTTCCTGTGGGCCTTATGCTCCCTATATTTGTAAGAAAATATAAAGATTGATCAATTTCATGTACACTGGGAAAAGTTCTCTTAGTAAGATGGTGCAGAGATTATCATACCAGCCGCTAGATAGGGTTATTTGTTCCAGGCAAAACATCGCGAGAGTTAAAATACAGGAATTTACAAAAAATACAAATTAATAGTAAATTAAAATTGAACCGCAACAAAAGAGTTGCATTTTCACCCAAAACTGATTATCTTAACAAAAAAATGTTGCATTTTGTACCAAAAAATATTAATTTTCTAGCAAAAGCGCTAAAATATCAACTAACAAATAAATCCTCAATTAAATAAATTAGTGTTTAGCTTTTGCTTAAAATTCTATTCAAAACAAATCTTTTCTAGATAATTCTTCCATGACGGCTTGCAAATGCAACAAAATTGTGTTTTTGCTGTTTGGTCTAAATTATACAGGCATGCAAAAAAAATTTGTCTGAACTTTTGGCTAAACAGGATCCGGTGGCCGTTTGCCCCTATAAGATCACGATTTTTTATAACCTCAAAAAATACAAAAAATAGCCAAAATAGCCCTTTTTGTTTATAAAAAATGTAACCCTACCACATTGTTGCAGGCTTTTCGGGTCACTGGATTTAATTATAATGCTGATTAATCCCTGTTCAGAGGCTTTCTGCTCTTAACCTTAAAAACCATCAAACCTAACCTTAAAACTGCCTTCAGTTAGTCAGGATAAAAGATCTCCCAGTTGTAGGGGAATAATAAGTCCAAACAAAGTTATTTTATATTTTTTGGGTCGCTGAGTGTAGATCCGGGGCCCTTTATACTCGGAAAGTTCCAAGTCCATCCCAAACCTCAAAATATACCCTGCCAAATTGCCGAAGCAGTCCGTTTTGTTTTTCTAATATGACCGACGGTCATATTTTCACTTTTTTCTGATCACTTTGATTGATTCTATCTTTTCTCATGTCCCTTGTATCACAAATCATGGCTAACCTTAAAAATTCCAACATAACCTCAAAAGTCACCTCAGTCCGCGAGCCTAGGTAATCCGTTAGTTCGAAAAGGAGTAACAGCCTCGATGTTTAGAAACATACAACAGTAGTAAACTCATAACGTCGCTAAACCCGAATTTGAGGTAACTCTGTGCTCTCCGAGTCAAGGATTCAGCTTAACCTCAAAAAAATTCCCGAGTGGCTCCATAGCCTGCTTTTTTATTAAAAATAATTTTTTTTTCTTTTTTCGTCTGTATTCGGTTTTTATCAACTCTAATATACTAGTTTTTGGATCATCCTAGCACAACACGCAAGCCTCACCTCCAAACTGCTAATCCTAACCTCAAATTTCGTCTTAAAACTGCAAAAAAAAGGACTCGTCGACTTTTGTATGGGCAAAAACATCGCGAAAAGAGTGTAACCGATTTAAAAAACCTACTTTTTGTTCGGCATCGGTAGTATTCTCTCATTTTTGAAAGGAGTGAATATTCCTCTTTAGATTTCAAATATTAATTTCACCTGGATCTTTTTCTGACTGAATTTGAGGCTTTATAGTTAATTTATTTTCATCGTTATATAAGCTTAAAGTAGCAGAGACCAAACCTATTCTTCCCCTTAATTTCTTCAGAATGCCTATTCCGAACATTCAAGTTTTACTAAAATATGGTAGTACCAAAAGTGTGATTAATTTCTCTGTTATTTAATTTCGTACTCAGCAAAATTTTAATTTTTAGTTTTGTGGCCTTTTTCCCGTGGCACCTAATAGACTGGTACTTGTAACTGGTAGAACTGGGTATATGAAAAATTTAATTTCGTGCTATTTAAGAAAATACTTTTTGGCGGACGTACAATTTATTATTGGGCATTGTATTTTGTTTTAAGTACTAAGATAGTGTCTCCTTTTAGAAGTTCTTCACTAGGGTGGCTCAGAAACACAATTTTTTCAGCCAGCAATGATCCCACCCATTTCATTCCAAATTGTCTTGTAGAGGGGGTAGTTGTTCGGATTTTCATAAATATCGTGACTTTCCCATTAGCCATTGTTTGAATGTCATTCTTTTAATCGTTCTCTAGCTCCGCGGTCTCTAAGTCTCCTCTGGTTGCACTTCCATTTTGATGGAAGTTATTTCAGCAGTCAAATGAAATCTGTTTACAGATATCGAGAGTTTTTGGTCTGCTAGATTCTGCTAATTTATTCTTTTGGCTAGCTATCGACGCTGAAGTAAGAAGAGTCGATGGAGTTCTCTTCTTAGACTTTTGCTTGATGAAACTCTGCTTTTGCCTCTGGTGGTCTGTCTCTAGAGAATGTAGTCTTGCTAGATCATTATTAGGTTGCCATGAAGCAGCAATTTCGACTTGTTGATCGTCCTATGCGACTCTCTTTAATTAAAGTTCATTATCAAAGTTTCTTCACACTAGATGAACCTACTGTTTAATATCCACGACAAACTTTGTCCTAAAGTGTCTGGGATATTAGAGGCGTCTTTATTTGGCTAATAAGTAGCTCCATATACTTGTTCTAGAGGACTTAAATCTCTTCTCGACTAGGTGGATTTTTAACTACACATGACGTTCTCTTGAACATACGAGAAGGATGAGTAGAAAAAGTTGAATTTACCTCGATCGACTTTACTCACCGTTCCAGGAGCTTTTTGTTTGTTTAAAGAGCTTTTTTGTACGTTCAGTGATTAAAGAAACAATAATATTAAGCTTCTTATGAAATAAATAAAATTATATTTTAAATGTTTCTAAATTAAAGCTTTTTATGTAAGTCTTTCGAAATTTTTTCAATTTGCTTTAGAGCTACGCATTGACCATTATAAATACTCTTTTTTGAAAAGAAGTTGTAAGTTCAACAACATTTAGTTTGAAGATAACAGAAGATCACCGTAAGACTTGGTACGACGCTGCTTGAAAATGCTTGGCCGAGATGTTGTAACGAAGATCCAGGTATAATAATAAGTTATGAAATAACTTTTTTTCGTTTAGAAATCGTATCGAGTACAAAACACATTGGACCCTAATGAGATCTACTTTGCAAGTTACTTTGCAGTCCATAAAACCTAGTATATACCGGATAAAAAAACTGATTACGAAACCCGCTTATTATTATTGTAATTTATTTATGCTTTTAATTATTAGGGAAGTTACCTACAATTCCTGTATATATTTTGAGCAAATTAAACACTACTTTATTTTTTGTGGCTATGGCAAAGTCTTTGGGTTAAAACAAAAAACTTTAGGTGGTATTTCTTTTTACTAGGGCAAAGATTCGAACTGAAGGGAAGTTCAAATTTCGCAAATTTGCAAATGTTAAACAAAGTGGTTTCAAGCGTTTTTTAAATGCTCTCACTTATTAGATTTTTGTCTCAAACATCTGTTTGACGTACTAGGACTTCCTCTTTGGCCTGTGAAAGCGGATTTGAAAGGGCAAGCTAATCCTATTAGTCTTTAAAAAGTTATTTGGACAGTCAGTTTTCGTATAAAACTAATACTTTCTAATTATGATGACAATGTGAAAAAAGCAGTCCAAAATGAGAAACCAGTAATTTAATATAAAACGGAAAGAATTTCACCGGATAACACTGCATTGGATTTTTGTTGCTGCGATTTCATTCGCTCTTATTTTTAAACATAATATTTTTTCTTAAATTTCTTGAATTCAGTTGCAAGATTTTCAACTTGAAGCCATGTTTTAATCAATATACTCATTTTGTTTACAAATTTACATTTTTGTGGAGAAGTAGTATATGTCGTTCACTGAGGCTATGCAATTCAAATAGGCTTAGCTAGAAGATAAATCACATTTTGCACACAATAATCATACAAAATAAGTTCTAAATACTTACCTTCCTTTAAAAAACCCTTGGGTACGATTACATGCTATAATACACTTTATTTTTTATAAAGCACACAAATTGAATTAGATACATGTATTTTTTATTTGTTTATTCAACAACGATTTCGGGATTAAGACGCTGGTTGTCATATTTGGTTAATCTCAAGTTCACTCACCCTTCCAATCTTCTAAATTAATCCAAATAGGTGCATTCTGTCTTAGAAGAGGCTTTAGCAACCCGGCATAAATGACAGTTTGTCCTGGTACTTTTACATAAATGGCGGTCCTTCGAGGCCAATATATTTCGTCGTGCATTACAAGTGGCTCAAGATATACTTCATAAAGTGCGGATTCTGTTTTTATAATACACTTGTATCCTTGAACATTGTGATCAATTTTTGTAGAGACCGGTTGTTCAAAGTTCGCCCTTAAAAAAACGCGTAATCCAACAGGCATGTACAGAAAAACATGATAAAGTGAATTCACTTTCTCATAGGCAGTTTGCACTGGCAACCAGCTGGGAACACCATGCACGAACTGGTCGATGTGTAGAGTTCCACTAACAACATGATTACCTGGTTTTTGTAGATAAAAAGAGCTACCTTCAGGAATATGAATATGTTCTTGTGGATTTGCTAAAACATGTCCTCCACGGATTCCTGTGGGTTGAGTGGTCTCTATATTTGTAAGGAAAAATATATCTTTTTGTAAAATAGTGAATAAAAAAACACTAAATAAAAATAATTTTCTCTATATACATTATTATTAATAAAATTTCCCTAATAAATTCAATTTGAAACGCTTTGAGTTCCTTAGAGCAGAAAACTCCAATCTCAACCAAATAGATGATTTATTAATGAAATAGTCGAATATTTAACAAAAAGAATAATTGTATGCTAATAATATTAGTTTTTTATTTAAAAATATGAGTTTTCTACCCAAGTCATTAAGAAGATACCTGGAGAAAAATAGGTCCAAGCTGAAAGCGGAAAAGCCCAAGGTTATGGTGTTCCAGAAAGAAGCTGGAAGGATAAGGGAGGTTAGAGGTAGTGGAAGGAAAAGGTGGTACAGGAGGAGAAAGAGTTTGTGTACCTGGGGTTTCTGTTTAGCTGGAATGGGCAAGAGGATGGTAATGTAAAATAAAGTGTGAGGAAGTGGCAGATAGAGGAGGTAAACAGGATACAAAAGTCGTATGGAAAGTGGACATCGGGGTTGGCAAGGAGTACGCCTAATTACATTTTCAGGAGGGTGACGGGGAGAACAACTATAGGGATTATAACAGAAGGTCGGTGGGAAAAGGAGAACAGGAAAGGGGGTGGGAAGAGGTCGGTTGAAAGAGAAATGTATTTTAAAACGATTGGACTACAGATGGATGAAGTAAGAAGGATGCACGAGGAAGGAAAGAATGTATAAGAGAAGGTTAAGCAAAATGCAATAGAGAGAGAGAGAGAGAGAGAGAGAGAGGAGACAGCAGCGGAGGAGTGAATAAGAGGGACAAGATTTAATAGCAACTATGCTTGGATTATGCCAAGGACAAAAGCGCAATATTTGTATTAAAAAGGAGAGAAAGGAAGTCAGGAGCCTATCTCGAGAATACTATGTGGAAATTAATTTTTTTTTCTGTGTAACTTAACTGCGACGAGTCAGCTTCATAAAAGGTTACTTACTCGGCCCATATTGTTTATCTGATCCGCTTGGTCGAATGGGAGAAGATTGGTCACTCTGGTGATTAGGCGACCTCTGGCGCGGAGAAAAACCAGGTGGATATTCGCGTTCAGAACTCAATTCTGTAAGATCAGATAGAAATAGATGTATTTTTAATTTTCAATACTCGCACTAATAATTAAATGATAGAGAATTTTCATTTTCATTTATTAAGGTTTAAGTATGGTATCCCTGCAGATCTTGAAACGCACAATATTCAATCGTGAACATTAAGTGAATAGATGTCTACCATTTCAGGGACCTTATGATGCTCCAAGGCTCGATACTTTAATATTTATATGAGGAAGGAGTGATAAATTACACAGCTGGAATTGAAAATTGTACAATAGATGAGACTAGTCATATCCGGTCAATTTCGGGTCGCTGGATCCAAATCCGGACTCAGACATGTTCTATCACATCAGATTTTTTTAAATTTTAACCTTAAAGTGCAAAAAACCTGATTTGGACCTATATTTGAGGTTAATTACTGTCACTCCTTCTTTTTTTCTTAAATGACTGTACATAATATTATAAAGTATTACTCTATCCCTTTCAATTTTCGTTCAGTTTGCTAAAATATCTGTTTCTTCGCCAGGATATTCAATTTTTAAAATTTCAAATATTAAGAATTTACAAGCCCGGAAATACACAGGTGTCTGTGCTATAGTGCTACCGCCAAGTCAGTTAAATTGGCGGGAAATTCAAAATTTCTATGTGGGAGATTCAAAATTGCAGGTTGGAAATTTGGATCTGAAACAGGGGCGTTCAGTTTGAATGTTTTGCCAGGAGCAAAAAAATTAACGCATGCGTAGCAGATTGTAAAATTGAAATTAGCTTGACCGGTAACTTATTCATCTTTCGAGCATGCTGAAAAGTTAAGGTAATAGAGAAATTTGTGAACTGTTACTTGAAAGAGGAAATCCTAACGGAAAAATAAGAAAAACTGAAAAAAGCAGCGTTTTTAGACACAGAGGGGGCATTTAGTAACAACTCAATTGAATCCGTATACGATTCTGCTGAAACCCACGAAGTTATTGACACGGTCAACGGGTGAATGCACTGTATGTTCAAAAACAGACCGGCAATAACTTCGCTAAATGTTTATGAAGTGAATAATATAGTTTCAAGGGGATACCCATGAGGAGGAGTTCTTTCATTCGACCAGTAGACACTTGTCATTAATTATCTGATTTGTGTTTAATGAATCGGGTTTTTACACTCGCGGCTATGCAGATGACCTGGCGATCTTGGTAATAAAGTAAGCATGAGGACACCTTGGTGGAGCTCATGTAGTCAGTGCTCAACATAGTAGAGCAATCGTGAAGGAAACGTTGTTGGTCCGTTAAGCCGGGCAAGATGGACATCATGCATTTGACCAGAAGAAGGAAGTTTCCTGACCTTATATATAAATCAGCGATCTTGTTGCCAAGAACTTAAACTAATCAGTACTATTCAAAAACATGAAAGCCTCCAAACGATTTTCTGCTTTATGAATACTGTTGCTATGAAAACAACACCAACAACAGATATTGAGATCATTCTCGATACTTTGCCGTTGCATCTTTGCGGAAGGAAGATTCCGGCAGCAAAGATCTACAAAGGATTTTCTGCTTTACGATCACTGGTGCTATGAAAACAACACCACCAGCAGCTCTTGAGATCATTCTTGATATCCTGCCGTTGCATCTTTGCAGAAGGAAGAATCCGGCAGCGAAGATCTACAGACTCCTAGCAGTGACAACCTTAGTGATGTTGATATGAAGGATCTGCATGATACGAATAAAGGCATGCTATGCGAGGATAATATTCTCGCTATGAAAAGTAATGTTAGTTTGAGGAAATTATTCTCCATGAAAATCTTCAAGGACTTCTTCGCTAAAAGGGAAAAACTGCCCGATAAAGCGAGAAGGGAAGAAATATTTGTGCCAAGAGGTCTCGTTTTGATAGACTCGCGGCTCTAGAGATTCCTGGTGAACAGGAGTTGGAATCCATGGAACAGCGCCCAGGGCTGAAAAAGCGGCAGCGCTTGGCACGTTCCTTACAAATTTCCAGGCCAAAATAAAAGCAATTAAAGCTTATCTGTTGCAAATTGAGAAGCGGGCTCATAAGGGCCATGAAACTTACATTTGCTCTTACAGATAATCAGCACTTAAGGCTCTCACGCCTAAAAAGTTTATTTTCATATTAGTCTGGAGATGTTTCCAAGATCTTTTTAAGGTTGCCAAAAACAGCTGGGCCAGTCTGATCTGGGTTCCTGGAATTGAAAATATGAAAGGTAATAAGAAAGTTGATGTGCTGGACAAAATCGGAGCTTCAGAGACCCTGTTTGGCTTGCAGCCTACTGCGGCGTCTCGCACATGGAACCTCCTCTACAATAAGCATAGTAGAGTGATATGAGATGGGAAAAATTCCCTATGCAACTGTGTAATCATACTTTCCAAAAATCTGATCAATATTAATAAGAAAAGCAAGGCCAGCCTGGCCGTGGCATTAGAATTCAAAAATGAGCATCTGCACGAATTTAGAATTTTCTGACTGTCTTAACTGTTTAACTTCTTGGTTTGTCAAGCAACGTATGTAACGACTAAATTATTATTAATCATAAAAAATTTTATTTTTGAACCATTTACATAAATTTAAGCCAAAAAGAATCATTTTCTCCTAGAAAGGTTGAACTTGAACAAATAACATGGACTTGCAACCAACCAGTTGAACTTTCAATTAAAGAAGACTAGTTGGCAAGCAACACTGGAAGAGCTACATTTTTAGTTTTAAAATAATAATAATTTTCAAATAAAAGGACAGGAATTTCCACATAATAGTTACATTTTGTACCTGAGAAATTATTAACTTAAATATAAATTTTGAAACAAAAAGATCAGTATTTAAAAAGCAGATTGATGTTCTACTATAAACGACGAATTTTCAACAAAATACAATCAGACGGCGTAACTTCGGACATGATGGGTAATTGGGTAGTTTTGACCAGAATTTATAACCGTTTTAAGCCTTAACAGGTTCAAGATTCTGGTTGTAAAAAAATTAATGAGATTTTAAACTAACATGTGCTTATGAAGTGTCCCTTTGACAATATAGACATTGTTGCCGGATTATTATAATTTATTCTTGAAGAATCTAAAGTAGAGACCATTTTATGTCTGTTGTTTTTAGTATTTTCAAACCTATTCTTGTTTGCATCTTATAAGAGAATTTGGGTACATTTTATTTTATGTATGCCTATTATTTTGTGAATTTCAAAAATTAAGGCCGCTGGCGGCAAATCTTATAGTATCTTTTATCGAACTTAACGTTTTTTTTGGATTGAGTTAATTTCAACGAGTTATTTTTTTTCTGTGTAACTTAACTGTAACGAATCACCTTCAAAAAAGTTACTCACCCAATTCATATTGGTTAGCTGATCTGCTTGATCCAATGTGAAAAGATTGGTCACTCCGGCGATCGGGCGATTTCCGGGGCGGAGAAAATCCAGGTGGGTAGTCGCCTAGCGAACTTAATTCTGAAAGATCAAATAGAAATGGAGATATTTTTAATGTTCAATACTCACACTCTACAAAGATCCTGGATACAAGAAAATTTCGTAATTAATATCAACTACACTGAAATAGCTGTTAAGCTATAGCTGTTAGGAATTTTGGAAGCAATTTTCGGAGGTTAATTTCTTACAGGTTTAGAAACATATTTCCGAAAAATGTGTTACAAGTTAGTAACTGTCAGTTACTGTAGCGAAAAAATACAAGGAACATCGTTTTAAATAGCCTGTCCAACTTAGGAGCGACCTTATCTCAGTATTTAAGAGATCAGGTATCTTTCCTACGCAAAGGCAGATGTGAATCTCTTTATCAAGGACAAGATAAAGAATCTCTGGAAAACATACCACCCTTTCTAGCAAGACCACATTTGCAGATAGAGGATAATGTTAGCATGAGAATTAGGAGGTCAAAAATCCACCAAAAAGTCCTTTTTAGGATAAATAAATTAGATGAAGCTTATAGTGCTCTCCCTGATTTTCTCCCTGAGGATGTTGATCTCCGGGTTCGGAACTGTATAAATTTCGATAAGGCGCTATCCTTGTTTAGTGACAAAAGAAGTAATGATACTTCAGTGCGAGTGGGTGAAACCCGCAAGAGTATTGAACAGCTTATTTTTAAAATTAAACGACGACACGGCCTGCATCAAATGCTCAGTGCGTGATTAGCGATATAACATCACTAATTACTGCTGAAGAGGTGAAAAAAGTTATCGCTGGAACTAAGGACTTTTCAGCGTTAGGACCAGATAAAATTACCAACTTTTGGTGAAATAAGTCCCTTTTGAATTTTTAATCAGGGCCCTTGCGACCCCGCATTACCAGCACTATCGAGGACCTGGTAGGGTCACCTTTCGAGTGACCCATATGGGGTCTGTTGGGCGGGAAGCGTGCGGCGCCACGAATTAGCTTCTCAATGGACTATAATATCTACGATGTAAATTAATTTGCATCACAGCGAAAGCTTTTCAGCGGTTCTGACAGAGCCTATGTGAGTGATTTGAACGATTCAAGGGATCTCACCATTATTAAGGCGAGACTCAGGGTTAGAAGTGAAGAAAGGCTAGAGGTATTTATCGCCATGGCTTATTTCCCGGGCAGTGCTGAGTCGCCTTCACCTCCTAGAGAGGTGAAGTCTCCAACTCCTTTCTGCTAGAAGAACATGATTCCTCTGCTGTGAGATAAATTCTCATCATACGGTGTGGGGGAACATAAACATCCACGTACGAAATTAAGAACAGGAGTTGGATTCTCAATTTGACTCTACGAAGGTCTCTATCTTCATAATATAAAAACAATTGCACTATAAGCACAATTAAGTCTTATTTATGAGGAGAATGGTGGAATACACCCCTGGAGAAACCTCGTAAAAAGACAAGAAAGTTTTGCAATAAGACCAAAAATATAACTTGTCTTTAGATAGCAATATCTGCAAGGAAGTCCACATCCCGGGTTTTAAGCGAACTCAAACCGAACAACAGGAGGAAGGTTGGGGCCAAAAGAGGGAAAGGGCCATTTGGGATTAAGCCGTTAAGGTCATGGTTATCAGAAAAGTGCAATGGGCTGTTGGTCCTCCTGCCACTTTATATCACCAGGGGCGTATGGCGTCTATCCAGCGCTCTTAGTAACGGGCACTGATTTCTTCGTGCCCCTGAATGTGTGCCCATGATAAAAGTAATTTCAAAGAATTGCATACCATCAAGTTGCCTGACATGCTGTGTTTGAGTGTTTTTTCAAATTAGAGAATAAAGAAAGAAGCTGATCAGGATGGCTTATAATGGAAGTAGGGTAATACGAATGACAAAGAGGGAAAGCGAGATGAAGATGAGAAGGAAGAGGATCCAGAGGAACTGGAAGAGGAGCAAGATGATGAAAAAGATGTTGAGCATGTTGATGATGAGGATGAAGCGAAGCAGGAGGAAGAGGAGAAGAATAAGGATTCATATAGATTTGGTGAACCGATGTTTAAGGTGTGTAATTAAACGAGGTTCCCGAGCTCTTAATACTTGATTTCTGGATCTCCGGGATAACTATAACTCTGATAGTTTTCTTCTTATAATGGTCCGCAGAAATGATTAGTTAACGAACTCGTCCTTTCTTTTAAGATCTAAATAAAGTGTGTCAAGGATCGATTAGATCCGTTAATTTTGTCGAGAGATAGTGTTTAAGAACAGCCGGACGGCTGAACGGACAGACAGGGGTCATTGTTAAAACTTGATTTTCGGATTGAGGGGTCTAAGAACGTGGCGATTCGTTGAGAAATTGTGGTGTAAAATTTCAGACAAGTCTAATACTTCCTCAATCATGAATTGTGAGAATGCAAAACATGTTAATTAAACATTTGGTTGTAGCGTGTGTCGTTTTTCCAAACTTTTAATTTTTTAATTTTTAATTTTATTTTTCACGACTGAAAGAAAATTTACTCGTCTTTTTTAGAAATTATATACAAAGAATTTGTATATCCTTCTTTTTTGGCAGAATAACTTTTTTACATTTATTTTTTCATGGACTTTGTCGCTGTCCTGTCCTTTAATTTTATTTTTTTTTTATTTTTTTATGGAAAAATTAAAAACTACACGTCCAAAAAAAGTTTTTATGGTCATCTTTTAGGGAATTTAAATAGCAACATTTTTTTCTCTTGATTTTTTTTTATATCGTTCGTTATTTATTTTATTTGGTGATTTTTGTATATGATAGGAAGGCTATGATATTGTTGCTCTGGTAAATATACGTCAGCTTCCCGGCCGTGATTTATGTTTCCGTAAAAGTGGAAAGACATGAATTTTTTACCAATGTTAACTAATTTAAAAAAAAGAAATATCAACATTATTTCTACCAAAAAAAAAAAACAAACGGAGGGTGGAGCTCTGTCATCAAAAGAAGTCGAATTTTTACACGTACATATTGAAAAAAATTACAATGCATTCACAAAGGAAACATACCTACAAACATTTGTTATTTGGCAACAAATTTCATAACAGGCTGATGGGATTTGATTCAAGCCCAAGGCTTTTTCTGTAAAATACTAAAAGATTTGTTTCTAAAAACTCACATAAAATTAAAAAAATCGATAAATAAAGTGGTGAACCTCAAAAAGTTGATATAAGTAAAGAAATGATAAGCATGGTCAGCCTAATTGTACTTACCAACAATATCCAGATGAACCAAAAAAGTAAGAATTAGAATGCAGCTGGCGATCTTCATTTTTTCTCTAATTATCGGAAAGATTTTGTAAATGTCATCCGTGAAATTAGGAACAGCAGAGTGTTCGAAGCTGATTGTGCTACGGTGGTGGAAAACCCTGTCACGCGTTATGTAAATATTAAATAAGCATTTAAGTATCAGTTCTAGAAATTTCTTTTGTCCACATCAGGGGCGTGGCCACGATTTTTTTTGTGGGAACTCCGATTTGGGGGGGGGGCGACTTCAGGTTTATGTAAAGGCAAAGAAAGTGGAAAAGAGAATTGAATAATAAAATTTTACGCAATTTCGGGGAGGGAGTGACCCCCTCTTGCTACGCCGCTGGTCCACGTTAACACCGAGGTATGAAAAAATCACGTGACAGTAAAGAACTAAAACTAAGAAAAAATATCGCTTAATAATTTGGCGTCAGAAAACATTTCTGTGATTATTATTACATCATATTTGTTTGAAGTGCCATAACTGTGTCTGTTTCTATGGACTTGACGTAAGATTACCAAATTAAACGTTTTCTAAGAGGATCAATTTTTTCAACATAAACAGACTGATTAAACTATAAGTGATTATTTTCTATCAAAAAAGACGAATTCTCAACAAAATATATGAATTTTGACTTTTTAAATAAAAATGGACATTTTCCACCAAATCGTTGAATTTTAAATAAAAAATGCATACTTTCACCCAAAAATATACAGTTTGATTAATATAAGCCGAACTTTCAAGTATTTAAACTTTTAAAGAAAGAGAGCAGTGTTCAAAAACAATTGAATTTAACCAAGAAAAATGATTTGAACAAAGCAGTTTATTTTTCCATCAAAAAGGATATTATTTAACAAAATTGATGAATTTCCGAATTTTCAACTATTATTTTTTTTCAAACTTATTCTTCCATGAACCCGATTTTTCATTATAGCCACGGACTAACTCAAGTAGTTTGGAGTTTGTCTTTTACAGCTGCTATCGTTACACAGCAACTTCGAGCATTGGTGGCGACAATAGCAGCCTCTGGGTGCTTCATTAAATCTTTCATATGCTACTCTACAAGATTTAGTCGCTTGATTCCTGATGGACGAGAAAGTTTCTTACAATGCGACGGGTCTTTAATAAAACTGACTTCTGGGCTACTGCCAGTACCCTACTGACTCCTAAATGTTCAAGAAGTTTAGTGTATCTTGCGCGCATTTTGACTGTAGCCGAAATTACAATATGATAAATAGATGCATGTTTCACATTCCTCCAGATTGTATTTACTTCATGCCTTGGATCGCTGTACTTTGGCTGTCCCGCAGAAAATTGCCGCAAGAAAGATTTTCGAAAACAGAGTACACTGAAACACTGGTTATATCCACTCTCGAATATATCCTCTCGCGCTTATAATTCTGCATAACTCTCATTTATATCCGCTTGGTAACCACTACCTCACAGTACGACGTAAAAGACAAGCCAATCAAAGCGCAGCGCGGATATTTTCCGTCCGCTGTGCAGCATTGGTAGAATCCCCTTCCGGGAGGGTATAAGTGAACATTTACGTTCTCGAACGGCAGATATAAACGCAGTTCCAGTGTATATCAACATTCTTTTTCTGTAAGCTGTTCTTTCTTTTCTATGCACAGTATACTTTAGTATACTGTAGCATACTGCATACTTGAGTTGGAAAGTAGTTTGAAACTAAAGCCGGAAATTTCAAATGATCCGTAATAGACTTTATTCAAGACATTATAAATGGTGAATCAGCCGTGCCAGCTAATTGTGAAAAAAATACCTTAATACAGTTACAGCTCGATTAAGAGGTGCGGCAAGAGATTTTCTATGCAGGGTCAAAATTTTACATCCGCGAATGATTTAATAAAACATTTACAACGTTTTACCCCCCGTAAAACTTACGCGTGGTATCTGCATACATTTCTATTATTACAATGAGACGGGAAGAAAACGACAGTGAATTCCTTGATCGCGTGACTCTTTTAAAAGCAAGAGCACACGCCGCACTCGAAGATTAATACCCCAATGTAATTCAACTCTTAGCCCCTTTGAACGACTGTGCTCTCGAAGCATTCAAACGCGGTTTGTCAGACAGAATCTAAGGTTTAGTAGAAGCAAGAGACCCCTCTATTTTAGACAGTGCTTTTAAAGTTGCGCTCGAACACGAGGTTAGAAAACAATTAAATCCTCCTTGCTCAACAAGTTATTATCAGGAACCCAAGTATTATCAACATAGCTACTCAGATTCAAGGGGGCGTAATCTCAGTCCACAAGCGCGATTCACAAGAGCTCCTGATTCATACTGAAATTGGGATCTGTACCCATATCAATCGGGAATAATGAAACATCCTTATTCGCTGAAAGGTTCAAATTATACTAGTTAAAATAAGCCACTATATTCACGATAACATCAACATAATTATTCATGGTCACGGAATTAGAAACAGTTGATTCAGTTGAATCAAGCGATTGTCCTACAGACGATTCAACAGATGAAGATGCATAGGAATGTAGATTTTATGGAAATAAATACATAATTTTCTTTTAATAAAAACTTGAGTTCTGATTCGTAATCAGCGATTTCGAAAATCCGCTTTCACCAATTTTGAAAAAAAAATCCAATATTTATTTATCATAGTCGTCTGCCATATTGGATCCTCCATTTTTTTTTATTTTGACTTCGGACTCATAATCAGCGACTTTGAAAAATGCCTTGCACCAATTTTGAAAAAATCCAATATTTACTTAGCATAGTCGTCCGCCAAATTGGATCCGTTATTCTGTTTTTAAAAATTTTGAATTCGGATTAGTCTTTAGCGACCCCAAAAACTACCGATTAAGAAAATCGGGGCCATTTTGTCAACATTTTCTTTTTTTAGCCAACTGTTCTGGATTCCGCCCAACTGTGCATCGCATAGGTTAGTCTAGAATCGCAAGATTGCTCTAGAGATTGACATAAGTGTCTCCGATTTCAAGCCTTAGCTTTCCCATATAGCTCTCCAACAGAGCCATATAGTCACTACTGGCTTTTTGCACTTGTTTTCCAGGTCTTGGTTTCAGAAAATCAATATTTAGCTTGGTCTTTGCATCTTAGTTATTTTCTCCCAGTTTTAGTGTCCTTCTGGTTCCCCACTTGTAGCTTCTGGTGAGTACAACCGCATATGTCTTACGTGGATTGGCCTATAGTTAAGTCCTCTTGCATCCCCAGTGCTGGCTGCACTACTCCGCAAACAAAAAGATCGAATATATCTATCCACGAGTCTTTCGATTGTTTTTAAGAGGAAAGATATGAGGCCAACTGGACAAAAATCCTTGTGTGAAGTATAACCGACCCTGTCTGCTTTCGGAATAAAGACTACTCTCGTACCAGTCTCTCCGGTTCTCTGTAAAAGTACTAGATATATGCCATCCGGGCCAGGTGAGTTGTAAGGACTAAAAGACTTTAGAGCCAAGCTCAACCCTGAACTAGGTATGAACGCCCTCCGTAAATAATTACTCAGGAGGTCTTCCAGTATCCCCAAAAGACCGTTAGGAAACCTTCGTGACCCCTGGTTGCCAATATGCTATGGGCAAAAGATCACTCTACACCCATGGTTGAGGGGGTCACATTGAGTGAGACACTCAATGAATATCAGTTCGAGGAATTCTGCGGGAGAGCATGGATCCAGAGATCCAGAAGGGCCATGTTAGCTAGACTCCTTAACTCCTCTACCATCGATACCCATTCACATACCGGCCAAGGTCTTTTTGACCTCCATGTCCCACGCGCATAAGCCTCCCAATGAACTACAAGGTATGACAGCCCCAAGAGGCTGTAATACATTTCTTTGTCATTGTTTTTTTAATGAACAGGTGTTGAATTGCAGAAACTGTGTACCAATTACAATAAAAATAGATATATAATAAATCTTTATGGAGTACGTTTTGAATGTTTGTAAATTTGAAGATGTGGTAGAGGAATTAAATATGCCAATTTAATTTAACGGAAGTGATGCATGATGCGCAATATATCTGATTGGCTTGAAAAGAAGTAAACTATAAATTAGTCGTATTTTTGTATCATAATTTATTATGTCTTAGTTCGCCTGCACGTCCTATATTACATGTTGCCTCCTTAGAATTCTTGCCGTAGTGTTTCGTACAAATTTTAGCATTTATAAAAATATGTTTAGTTAAAAAATTTCTGATAATAAATTTTCAATAAGTGTCAGTAATTATGTAATAAGTGTCAATAAGTTTTCAATAAGTGAACGGAAATCTTTTTTGGATGAAAATTGAACTGTAATTTTATTTTTATTAAAAATTAAAAAAAGTAATTAATTATAAAAGGAACTTTTGTGTACGAAATTCCTCCTTATGGACTGGAAATTTGATTTTTTGTAAAAACTTAATTTATTGTTAAAAAATTCATATTTGGATCGCGTAAAATCAAGAAAAATTTTTTTACTAGAAATTTCAACTATTTTTACAAAATTTACCTTTTTCATTTAAAAATATTTCTTTCAGTAGCACTGGCATTTTTTAAATAATAATGCAACTTTTTTGTTAAAAATTATTCTTTTTTTATTAATTATTTATTTGTTTGATTCACTTTGTTAAGAAACTATTTTTTTCTTCAAGATTTATATATTTTTTTAAATTCATCTCTTTGATTGAAAGTTGATCTATTTTGTTGAAAATTAATGTTTTTCAAATAATAATTTAATTACTTGGTTAAAAGTTAAACTACATTGTAAAGATTTTAATTTAACTTTGTAGTCCAAAAGCCTTTGTTAGTTTGTTCAAAATTAATTTTTCAACTGAAAATGTAACTTCCTCATTTTTTTAAGATTGATCTTTCTTAATTGAAAATGGTCCTTTTCATAAAAAAAATGTCTTGATTTGAAATTTCATATTTGTTGGGTAAAAATGCATCAGCTTCGTGGAAAGTTGTTTTTTAAAACTGGAAAATCATATTTTGAGTGATAAATCTTTATTTGTGCAACGTACGTCTTTCGTTTTGAAATTCTGTTCTTTTATGTGTATCGGAAATACTAATTTATTCCGTTTACAAAAGATTCCATTTTTAAAATGTTACAATATTAGAATGGTATGGTAAAAAATATTTTAATTTCTTTTTTTATTATTTTATTATTAAATTATTTATCTGAAAACTTAGAATTTTTGAGAATATAAGTTTGAAGTTTCAACTTTATCAAGTTAATTTCTTTCCGGAAATAATATATTTGCACAATACATTTCAAAAAGATTAGTTTGAACGGGAATAAAGTAAGATTTAATAGATGAATTTAGTCAATATATTGTTTTTCATTTAGAGGCAGTTCCTTGTAAATAGGTTAATTTACAAGTTTCACAATATCATCTTTTTAGTGTTTCAATAAAGCTGAAAATCTTGCCAAAGTGGATGTTTAAATTCGGCAAGCATTTTGCCAGCTTTTCCGGGTTTATAAGAATGTTTTATTGTCATTGAAATTAATTTTTTATCTGATGAAATGAAAACAGAACTGAATTTAATAATCAGCGCTATATTCATTCTTCTAGAATTTTAATTTGGTATTTATAATATTTTTGCTTCACGGATTTAAAAATATGACATATTAATAATAATAGCAAAAATTATTTTTGCGCAGATAATTTCCATATCTTAAATCTTTTTCCCACTTTTTTTTCTATTCCATATATTTATATAGCTCTCTTATCTCTTTTTCTGGATTTTTTATTTCTTTAGTATGGAAAATTAAAATTGTTTTTAAATCTTTTTTATTTATTATTTTTTTTTTTATCAAAACAGACGTAGCTTAATTGTCTCGTTTCAAAAAATGCGCATTCTTTAAAAAAATTCTCGTTACTAAACGTTTTATTTGCAACCTGTGGCATTTTTTCAAAAACTGAATTTGCTTATGTCCAATTTTATTTTTACGATTTAAACGTTACAGATACGGTCTAAATATCAGCATTACAGTTTTTTAACTTATAAATTATATCCCCTGACCTAGGTGACCCAGACTTGGTCAATTGAATCTTAAATCGCATCGTGTTCTACATCGCAATTATGGTGCCCTATTGCTTCACCTCCTAATAATTCACTAAAAGAGTGTCCAAGCATCTAGGGCGGATAGTCAATAGTTAAAACAACAGTCCCATTAAATTTTGATTAATGTGAAATACTGTGAAATAGTTAATAGTTAAATAGTAAATAGTTTACGCAAGTCATACTTCAAATTGTCGACAAAGACTTAAGTGCCTCTCTCACTCATGCACACACAGTGTCTATTTCATTCTCCAATTCGTTTGATTAGCATTATATATAAGAGTTCAAATTTTTCATATTTCTCAGTCGACGTCCACGAAAACTTTTCAATACCATGATAAAAAAAATGAAGATCACCTGCTGCTTGATAATTCTTACATTTTCCGTTTGTCTGGATTTTGTTGGTAAGTGACCTTGGGGTGACTTTATCTATAAATTTCTCCACATATCCACTTTTTGAGACTTCAAACTTCCGGACTGCGATATTTTTAATCTTCTAGGAGTTTTCGGAAACATAATTATTTAGTTTTTTAATGGAAAAACCGTTGAGTCAAAGTAAATGTCTTCCAAACCAATCCGAAGTTATCCAAATAATTGCAGAGTCTCTCTCCCACCCAATCCAAGTTAATTCGAACCAATTCGAATCAATTTCAACATTTTGTTCAATCCGAATCAATCGGATCCAAATTTTCAATCCGAATGAATCCGAACTCAAACGATTTTTAATTCGAATGAAAATAATTAAACCCGAACTCGGTATCATTCGGATTAAGAATTTAGTTCGAATTGAACCAGATTGAGGCGGATTAATTTTTTATCGATTTGGATCGAACGACATTTAGAACTTTTTTCGACGTGGTCCGTATTAACTCTGATGGGCCCGGATACAGATTCCGTAATGATATAGATAGGGGTGGCATTTCCGCGTATTGATTTGAAGATTTAAGTGTAGGGTCGTGGTACCCTCGACCGACCTTTATGTTGAGCGAAAAACTAGCGAGTTCCGTTCTTGTATTCAAGACGTTTATGGCGGAGCGAACGAGCGGGAGTAGAGAGTTGCCTCTCTAAGTAGTCGGTGGGCAACAATCATTGACCATCGAGGATAAAAGTTTTTAGGTACGAGCAATGTACTTATTTCATTGATAAAGTTATTACTTTTTATAACTAAAATTTTTTACTATCATGGCCACTGATATGCGGAGCAGGCCGCTAATAATGAGTATTTATTAATACATAATTAACCTACATAAGTTCAATATCAGCAATATCTCGCAGTTCCCCCGGACACAAAAAATAAATAAAAATAAGACCTACACTTCGTTGCGCTATCAGCGCCATCTAGTGTTAAACCGGTGTTAACAACATGAGTCTTCAAAATAAAACATAAAAAGAAACGAAAAAATTTTACTTATAAATTTTTGAACCCCTCCCCCTATTGTGCCCAGAAAATGCAAAAAAAAATGCAAATTAGCAATTTTATATCAATTTCGTGTTAAAGCCAGTATTTTTTGGAAATTTTCCAGCATCAATTATTTTTATTTACTAATTGCCTAGTTTTAAAATAGTTTTTAACTATATCAATTTGTTTTAAACATTTATCATTTGATTAATAAATTTTTTCGCCTCTTAACTATGCAGCTGATCAATCTTAAGAGTGATATATCTTTTTCTAAATATTTGGTAATTATATTAACATTCTTCAATTGTTTAAATAATTTGTAAAAATTTAAATATATTTTTTAACTTCCGGCTGCATTCATATATTTCTCGAAGTTTAATGACACTTTAAGAAATTTAATACATTTCCATAAATTTCATTAGTTTCCCAAGAATTTACACAAATTTCATAAACTTTAGAACAAAATTTCATAAAGTTCTAAAAAATTATAAGAAATTTACGATGTAAATATTAAATACAAACATAAAGAATAGAATTTTAAAAAATTTCTTAAGAGGTAAAATTAGATATTGACACCAGGTCTGAATAAAGTCAGTTCCGCTTGATTAAGTGTGTCAATAATTTATGTTTTTCCGTTTTAAAGCTAACGTTTCTCAATGTTCTAGGAATTTGAAGGTAACACTTAGCAAAATAATTAAAATATTACAGCCTTCTGATTCGATAAATAAAATCACAAATTTCTTTGCATCAGAATTTAGAGTATTTTTTTTCCTTAAAACACACCAAAAACTAAATTTCTAAAACGACTCCTGTGTAGAAAAAACCACCCCCTGTATAAAAACTCAAACTTAAAAAAACGAATCAGGCTCAATCCTGGAAAAAATTTCATCAGAATTTTTTTTGTGTTTTTGTATGCGCTACGAAGCAATTTCAAAAAATAACTTCTAACTAAAAAATGCTTAATAAAAATTAAACATGCAGAAAGTACCTCCGATTATCTACTTTTTTAATTTGTTCCCGTTCCATTTTTGTACAAAATTGCTAACTTATTCTGACAAATTTAAATGCGTTTTTAGACAGACGAAATGTTTTTATATTATTAAATATTTATTAACCCAAAGTTGTTAAAAATTCAACTAGACAAACAGTCATAATTATAAAAAATTTAATTATTTGAACAAATGTAATTAGTTTAAATAATTTTTGTTTTTAACATTATTTTATGTAATTAAAACTATTACCATTTATTTAGTAGAATGTTTATCAACATTGGTTTATTAATTTGTATTTTTTGAACAAATTTTTTCTTTGTTTAAATAAATCTTTTTCGTATTTTTTTAAATGAAAATTATTACTGTTGGTCTAGTGGAATATTGATTAATATTGGTTAATTCATTTTTAATTATGTTAACAAATTCCATTTATTTCAACAAGTTTTTTTTTCAATTCGCTTAACTTGCGTTTGGTAAACAAAGGGAGTTTTTGTTACATAATTAAAAATTAATTAACCTTTGTTTTTAAATATTTCATTGTGTCAAAAGTAGTAATTTTCAGATTTCTTTTGATTATTTAAAGAAATTCCGTTTTTTCATTAATTTTTGTTAAAAAAATCTTTTCTATTTATTTAGTGGAATGTACATCAACATAGGTTTATTAATATACATTGGACTAGGGAATATTTATCAACATTGTTTAACAAATTTTCAATTATTTAAAGAAATGGAACTTTTTTTAATTTGTTTTTTTTTAATTATTAACATTGGTCTACTGGAATATTTATGGACATTGGTTAGTAATTTTCAATTGCTTGAACGGATGGAATTTGTTTAAATAATTAATTATCAGCGTTGGTTTACTAATTTGCAATTGTTAAAGAAATTTCATTTGTTTAAATTTTTTGTTTCATTTTTTAAAATGAAAATTATTACTGTTAGTGTAGTGGAATATTTATTAATTTGATTAATTAATTTTTAATTACGTTTACAAATTTAATTTTTTTCAACAAGTTTTTTTTTAAATTCCTTTAACTTGTATTTTATTATCGTTAATAACATAAATTTATTTAAAAAAATATTTTCTAATTTTATAAACAATAACGTTGTACAAAGGTTGTTTTTTGGTAAATAATTAATAATAAATTAACTAATGTTGTTAAATATGTCACTATAACAACAGCAGTAATTTGTAGAATTTTTAAAAATTTATTTAAAGAAATTCCATTTGTTCAAATAATTTTTGTTTAAAAAATCTTTACTATTTATTTAGTAGAATGCATATTCACATTACTTTATTAATTTACATTGCACTAGGAAATATTTATCAACATTGTTTTACTAATTTTTAATTATTTAAACAAATGGAAATTTTTAAAGAAAATTTCTAATTGGTTTTCTTTCCTAAAAATGATTAATATTGGTCTCGTGGAATATTTATTTACATTGGTTAGTAATTGTCAATTACTTAAATGAATGGAATTTTTTTACATAATTTTTGTTTTCGAAATTCTATTTTTTATTAAAAATTAATAATATTTATTGAGTGGAATGTGTATCAGCATTGGTTCATTAATTTGTAATTTTTAAACAAATTCCATTTGGTTGAATAATTTTTTTTAGATTTTTTTCAATGAAAATCATTACTGTTGCTCTAGTGGAATATTGATTAATATTGTTCAATTAAGTTTTAATTATTTCAACAAATTAACGCAAATTAACTTAACGCAAGAGAGTATGAAACCATAAATAATAAATGAACAATTTAAAAAAAGTAATTTTTAGAAAAGTGTTGAATTGTTTCTAGTAGAAATTTATGTCACAAATAATCTGGGTATTAAATAATTATTAAACTAAGAGAGGTCCATTTTTAACCAAAAATAAACTTTTAATTTGGGAAAATAGTTTTAAATGATACAAAAAACGTATTTTCCACCAAATAGCTGATTTTTTTACTAAATATAAAAATGAAAATTTTGAATCTTCAACTAAAAACGCATTTTTAAGAAATTAGTTTACATTTTCAACAAAGATATTAATTTACTACCACAAAAAAAGAATTTTCAAACAAATTTAAGAATTTACCAAATAGACGAATTTTAATCAAATTCAAGAGTTATCAAACAAAAAATTTAGTTTTCAACTGAAAAAGACAAATTGGTTAACGAATCGATTAATTTATTAACAAATAAGACGAATTTTAAATAAAATTTAAGAATTTTACACCAATTAGTCGAATTTGAACTAAGAAAACATTTTCTTTGATGTATAAGAAAGTAGTTGAACTTTAAAACCTATTCGTTAAATTTTTAAACAAAAAATAAGAATTTATAAACAAAAAGATTAATTTTCTACCGAAAAAAACGAAATTTAAAGCAAATTCAAGAATTCTCAACCAAAAAGTTAAATTTTTCACTAAAAAAGATAAAATTTTAAACAAAAAAATTAATTTACTACAAAAAATACGATTTTTTAAATAAAAGTGAACAATTTTACACCAAAAGATGAATTTTAACCATAGAAATATAACTTTAAAACCTATTTTTAAAATTTTTAACCAAAATATAATTTCTAAACAGAGGAACTATTGATTACCAAAAAAACGAATATTCTATCAAATTGAAGAATGCTCAACAATAAAATTAAATTTTCAAGTAAAAAAGATGAATTTTTTAAGAAAAAGATAAATCTAATACCAAAAATACGAATTTTTAATAAACTTCAAGAATTCGCAAACAAATAGTAAAATTTTTGACAGAAAAAGAAGAATTTTTAAATAAAAAGATTAATTTATTACGAAAAAAGACCAATTTTCGAATGAAATTCCAGAATTCTCAACCAAAAACTTGAATTTTCAACTTAAAAAATTCATTTTCAACAATGGGATTATTGTTCAACCAAGAACATCTACCATCTGGAAACAGGCATGTAGAACCAACACAAAGGCATTCTCTGTCCAAAATGAACATCACACATGATTTGCGTGTACTAACTTTCCCTGCTAATATATGAAATGTCTGGTATTATTTGTGAAACTGTTTAAATAATTCAAAAGAATAATTGTCATAATTATGTTATTAAACTGCATTCTGCATTCCACTCAAATCAAATAATTTATTTGTTAAAGCCTAT
>JAAAKG020148855.1:0-10170 GCA_010014905.2 Druon quercuslanigerum | reverse complement strand
CTCTGTAAATTTACAAGAACTATTAATATTGTAAACAATTTCGATTACAAAATAAGACTTGGTTTTCTTTCTAAGAGCCAATTTGTTTTCGAAGTCAACTAAAAATCTCTATCCGATTACACTTACCTGTGTTGCTTTGTGAATTTATAAGAACTATTAATTATTAAAAAAATTTCGTTTCAACAATAAGAGTTTGGTTTTCTTTCTAAGAGCCAATTTTTTTTCGAAGTAAACTAAGAATGTCTAAACGATTACACTTTTCTATGCTTCTCTGTAAATTTACAAGAACTAATAATAATGTAAAAAATTTCGATTATAAAATAAGAGTTCGGTTTTCTTTCTAAGAGTCCATTTGTTTTCGAAGTCAACTAAAAATGTCTGTCCCATTACGATTATCCATGTTGCATTGTAAATTTACAAGAACCATTAATTATTGAGATAGTTTCGATACAAAATGAACAGTTTGATTTTCTCTGCTCGACTCAAATTGTTTTCGACGTCAACTAAAAATGTCTATTAGAATTGCTATTGTCTTCGTTTCTTTTTAAATTTACAAGAACCGTTAATTATTCAAATAATTTTGAATTAAAATTTAGAGTTTAATTTCTTGCTAAAAATAAAATTGATTTCGAAGTCAACTAAGAATGTCTATCCGATTACGCTTATCCATGTTGCTTTGTAAATTTGAAAGAACCATTAATTATTTAGATAGTTTAGATTCAAAATGGACAGTTTCAAATTCTCTGTTCGACTCAAATTGTTTTCGACGTCAACTGAGAATGTATATTAGAATTGCTCTTGTCTTTTTTTCTTTGTAAATTTACAAGAACTGTTAATTATTCAAATAATTTTGAATTGAAAGTTAGAGTTTGGTTTTCTTGCTAAAAATAAACTTGATTTCGAAGTAAACTAAGAATGTCTATTTGATTACTCCTATCTATGCTCCTCTGTAAATTTACTAGAACTAATAATAATGTAAACAATTTCGATTACAAAATAAGAGTTTGGTTTTCTTTCTAAGAGTCAATTTGTTTTCCAAGACAAAATAGAATTTCTGCCCGATTACGCTTATCCATGTTGCTTCTTCACAAGAACTATTAATTATTGAGATACTTTAGATTAAAAATGAACAGTTTGGTTTTCTATGTCAGATTCATCTTTTTTTCGAAGTCGACTAAGAATGTCTATCCGATTATTCTTATCTCTGTTGCTTTGGGAATTTACAAGGACCAGTAATTATTTAGATAATTTAGATTCAAAATGAACAGTTTGATTTTCTCTGTTCAACTCAAATTGTTTTCGAAGTCAACTGAGAATGTCTATTAGAATTGCTCTGTTTTTTGTTTCTTTGTAAATTTACAAGAACTGTTAATTATTCAAATAATTTTGAATTAAAATTTCGCGATTTTTTTTCTTGCTAAGAATCAACTTGATTTCGAAGTCAACTAAGAATCTCTATGCGATTACTCTTATTTATGCTTCTCTGTAAATTTACAAGAACTATAAATAATTTAAACAATTTCGATTACAAAATAAGAGTTTGGTTTTCTTTCTAAGAGTCAATTTGTTTTCGAAGTCAACTAAAAATGTCTGTCCGATTACGCTTATCCATGTTGCTTTGTAATTTAACAAGAACAATGAATTAATTAGATAGTTTAGATTCAAAATGAACAGTTTGATTTTATCTGTTCGACTTAAATTGTTTTCGACGTCAACTAAGAATGTCTATCCGAATTGCTCTTGCCATTGTTTCTTTGTAAATTTACAAGAACTGTTAATTATTCAAATAATTTTGTATTAAAATATAGAGTTCGGTTTTCTTACTAAGAATAAACTTGCTTTCGAAGTCAACTAAAAATGTCGGTCCAATTACTCTTATCTATGTTTCTCGGTAAATTTAGAAGAACTATAGTTAAGAGTTTGGTTTTCTTTCTAAGAGTCAATTTATTTTCGAAGTCGACTCAGAATTTCAGCCTGATTACGCTTATTCATGTTGCTTTGTAAATTTACAAGAAGTATTAGTTATTGAGAGATTTTCTCTGTTCGAGTCAAGTTGTCTTTGAAATCAACTAAGCATGTCTATCCGAATTACTCTTATTTTTGTTTCTTTGAAAATTTACAAGCAATATTAAATATTTAGATAATTTAGATTAGACATGAACAGTTTGATTTTCTCTGTTCGAGTCAAATTGTTTTCGACGTCAACTAAGAGTGTCTATTAGAATTGCTCTTGTATTTGTTTCTTTGTAAATTTACAAGAACTGTTAATTATACAAATAATTTTAAATTAAAATTTAGAGTTTAATTTTCTTGCTAAGAATCAACTTAATTTCGAAGTCAATTAAAAATGTCTGTCCAATTACTCTTATCTTTACTGCTTTGTGAATTAAAAAGAACTAATAATAATTTTAATAATTTCGATTACAAAATAAGAGATTGGTTTTCTTTCTAAGAGTCAATTTGTTTCGAAGTAAACTAAGAATGTCTATCCGATTACTACTATCTATCCACCTCTGTAAATTTACAAGAACTAATAATAATGTAAACAATTTCGATTACAAAATAAGAGTTTGGTTTTCTTTCTAAGAGTCAATTTGTTTTCGAAGCCGACTAAGAATGTCTATCCGATCACTCCTATCTATGTTTCTCTGTAAATTTACAAGAACTAATAATAATGTAAACAATTTCGATTACAAATTAAGAGTTTGGTTTTCTTTCTAAGAGTCAACTTGATTTCGAAGTCAACTAAAAATGTATATCCGATTACTCTTATCTTTGCTGCTTTGTGAATTTACAAGAACTATTAATTTTAAAAATAATTTCGTTTTAAAATTAGGAGTTTGGTTTTCTTTCAAGAGTCAATTTGTTTTCGAAGTCAACTAAAAATCTCTGCCTGATTACGCTTATCCATGTTGCTTTGTAAATTTACAAGAACCATTAATTATTTAGATAGTTTAGATTCAAAATGCACAGTTTAATTTTATCAGTTCGACTCAAATTGTTTTTGACGTCAACTGAGAAAGTCTATTAGAATCGCTCTTGCCTTTGTTTCTTCGTATATTTACGGGAAGTTTTAATTATTGAAATAATTTTAAATTAACATTTGGAGTTTGCTTTGGTCTATCCGATTACTCTTCTCTATGCATCTCTGTAAATTTACAAGAACTATTATTAATGTAAACAATTTCGATTACAAAATAAGAGTTTGGTTTTCTTTCTAAGAGTCAATTTGTTTTCGAAGTCAACTAAAAATGTCTGTCCGATTACGCTTATCCATGTTGCTTTGTAATTTAACAAGAACAATTAATTAATTAGATAGTTTAGATTCAAAATGAACAGTTTGATTTTATCTGTTCGACTCAAATTGTTTTCGACGTCAACTAAGAATGTCTATCTGAATTGCTCTTGTCATTGTTTCTTTGTAAATGTACAAGAAATATCAAATATTTAGATAATTTAGTTTAAAAATGAACAGTTTCATTTATCTGTTCGAGTCAACTTTTTTTCGACGTCAACTAAGAATGTTCGTCCGAATCACTCTTATCTTGTTTCCTTCGTAAACTTACAAGAAATATTAAATATTTAGATAATTTAGATTAAAAATGAACAGTTTGGTTTTCTCTGTTCGAATCAAATTGTTTTCGACGTCAACTAAGAATGTCTATTAGAACTGCTCTTGTATTTGTTTCTTTGTCAATTTAAAAGACCTGTTAATTATTCGAATAATTTTAAATTAAAATTTAGAGATTGGTTTTCTTGCTAAAAATCAACTTGATTTCGAAGTCAACTAAGAACGTCTATCAGATTGCTCTTATCTATGCTTCTCGGTAAATTTACAAGAACTATGAATAATGTAAACAATTTCGATTACAAATTAAGAGTTTGGTTTTCTTTCTAAGAGTCAATTTGTTTTCGAAGTCAACTAAAAATGTCTGTCCGATTACTCTTTTATTTTTTGCTATGTAAACTTAGAAGAACTATTAATAATTCAAATAATTTCGATTTAACATAAAGAGTTTGATTTTCTTGCTAAGAGTCAACTTGTTTGCAAAGTCAACTAAGAATATCTATCCCATTACTCTTATTATTGCTACTTTCTAAATTTATAAGAACTATCAATTATTAAAATAATTTTGTTTTAAAACAAGAGTTTAGTTTTTTTTATAAGAGTCAATGTGTTTTCGAAGTACGCTAAGAATATCTATCCGATTACTTCTATCTACGTTTCTCTGTAAATTTATAAGAACTAATAATAATGTAAAGAATTTCGATTTAAAATTAAGAGTTTGGTTTTCTTTCTAAGTATCAATTTGTTTTCGAGGTCAACTAAGAATTTCTGCCCGATTACGCGTATCCATGTTGCCTTGTTAATTTACAAGAACTATTAAATCTTCAGATAATTTCGATTAAAAATTAACAGTTTGATTTTCTCTGTTCAAATCAAATTGTTTTTGACGTCAAATAAGCATGTCTATCCAATTTACTCTTGTCTCTGTTTCTTTGGGAATTTACAAGAAATATTAAATATTTAGATAATTTAGATTAAACATGAACAGTTTGGTTTTTCCTGTTCTTTTCTTCTTTGTAAATTCACAAGAAATGTTAATAGTGTAAACTATTTCGATTAAAAAATACGAGTATTGTTTTCCTTCTAAGATTTAATTTTTATTTCGAAGTCAACTAAGTATGTCTATCCGATTACTGTTATCTTTGCTGCTTTGTAAATTTACAGGGACCCTTAATTATTTAGATAGTTTCGATTTAATATTAAAAGTTTGTTTTTCTTGCTAAGAGTCAACTCTTTTTCGAAGTCAACTAAGAATGTCTATCCGATTACTCTTATCATTGTTGCATTGTAAATATAAAAGAACTATTAATTATTAAAATAATTTCTTTTTAAAATTAAGAGTTTGGTTTATTTCTAAGAGTCAATTTGTTTTCGAAATAAACTACGAATATCTTTCCGATTACAGTTATCTATGATGCTTTGTAAATTTATAAGAACTCTTAATTTTTTAAATAATTTCACATGAAAATGAAGAGTTTGTCTTTTTCTCTTCGAGTCAATTTGTTGCCGGAGTCGACTAAGAATCACTTTTTATTGAATTTTTTCTTTGTTGCTTTGTAAATTTGAAGAACTATGGATTATTTAAATAATTTTCATTAAAAATTAAGAGTGTTTTTTTTTCTAGAAGTCAATTTGTTTTCCATGAGATCTAATACTGTCTATCCGATTACTCTTATCTATCTGGCTTTGTAAATTTACCAGTACCTACCAGTACCTATTAGTTATTTAAATAATTTTGATTAAAAAGGAAGAATTCAATAGCTTTTTATTGTTACTTGACAAATTTAGAAAAATATTAATTATTTAAACAATTTCGATTAATAATGAAGGGATTTTTTTCTACAAGTCAATTTGTTTCGGGAGTCAACTAAGATTCACTATTCAATTCCTTTTTTCTTTATTGCTGGAGCAATTTACAAGAATATTAATTACGTAAAGCATTTCAATTTAATATTAAGAGTTTGGTTTTCTTTGTACGAGTCAATTTGTTTTCAAAGTCAATTTAAATTTTTAAATTAAATTTTCAATTTTTATTTTAAATAATTTTGATTAAAAATGAAGATTTTGGTTATCTTTTTCAGAGTCAATTTGTTTTCGAAGTCAATTAAGAAAATCTGGCTTCCGTTTCCGGTACCGATCGCGAAAGTACTCCTTTGTGTGAAGTGGTGGTTTTTTAGCATTGGTGAAGGGAATAAGGGTAATTGGACGCAGAAAAGGCAGAGAGTACTGAGATCGAGCTGTTTGAAGTTAGTTTTTGGAGTGTGTAACATCGTTGAGGTTAGGAGTAGGAAAATAGTAACGGGAAAAGGGGGGCAAAAGTTAGGTGTTTTAGACGCGAAACGTCACAGAGCTTTGGGTGGTAAGTTAGGATGCCGACGACGCGAAGTCCACAAACTGGCGCCAGTAGGCAACAGTTACTGGACTTTGGTCGCAGTGACAGCAGTGATGTGTAAAGGTCTGATCAGTCGACCAGGGAGGAAGTGTTAGCAAGAAAAGTTTCAGGGGCGTACAAACAACGCGGAAGGACCTCAAACCTACAGCGTTTGAATAAGATAGGCAGCGCAGGCTCGAATATGAGTCCGGATGAATAGCAAAAAAGGCAAACGCGACTAGCAGTAAAGGGGAGGAGAAGAGAAAAAGAGAGGTAGGGGACGATTTGTTAGAAAGGGATAAAGATAGCAAGAAAGTGAAAATTAAAAAGAATACACCAGAAAGAGATAGTGGTGATGTGGGGATTTTTTGAATGTTAGAAGCTCTCATCAAAGGATTTAGAGAAGCAACAAGAAAGAAATTTGACGATATGAATAGAGATATGAACAGGAAGGGAAACGAGGTGAGGGGGGAGTAAAAAAGGTAAGAGAAAAGTGGGAAGAATGGGACAAACGATGGAAGGAGGAAAAAGACAAGGTTTGGGGTAAACTAGAGAGCATACAGAGTAGATACAGAGAGGTGGAGGAACAGATACATAGTGAGATGAGACAGTTGGAAGAACGGTCAAGTAATTTCGAAATTAAGAATGAGCGTTTTGTGAAACAAACAGAGAATGAGGAAGCAGTTAAAGGGAATGAAAAGAACGGACAAGCGAAAATGAAGGACTGAAGAAAAGACTGAGTAAGATTAAAGGAAGATTGGAAGGGGAAGAAAGGCCAAAGAGGAAAAATAACGTAGTAGTTAAAGGGTTGAAAGCGGAGAGTGAAACAGGCGAAGTCGACATAAAAAATCTATTAAAAGACATTATAGTGCAGGTAATGGTACAAGGAGTTAAGAGATCAGGAGGAACGAAGGAGGGAAAAGAAGGAATGTTTCTATTAAAGCTGGAGAGTGAAGAGGAGAAAAAGAAAATTATGGAGGGAAAAAAATTATTGAGAGGAAGAAGGGAAAGAATGGACGAAGACCTGACATTGAGCGAGAGGAAAAGGAGATAGCAAATAGGGCAGAGGGCTTGGGTAGAGAGGAAAAGGGGCTTATGGTACGGATGGGGAGAGACAGGTTATTGATTAATAGACAGAAATGGTGCTAAGACGAAGAATTAGAAGAGATAAAGGAAAGAGGAAAAAGTTTCGAGAAAGGTAGGGGGGAAGGAGACGAAAAACAATCTAGAGCAAAAACAGAGGGGTTTCCAATCAAAAAAGGATGAAAAATGTGTGGAGGAAAGAAGAGGGAAGGGAAAAGAGAAACGTGAAAATAGCTTGTTGGAATGTGTCGGGTTTGAAGGACAAGAATACATGATTTTGGGGGGAGTTAGAAAAGTGGGATGTGATTATGATGAGTGAAACCTGGGCAGATAAGAAGGACTCGAAGGGGACGGAAAGGCTATTGCCGAAAGGTAATATGTGGACACTGCCAGAAGTAAGAAAAGAACACATTAAAGGGAGAGAGGTGAGAGGCATGGTGTCAGGGGCGAGAAAAGAATTAGCAGCAAAAGGAAGAGAACATGGGGATAGAGAGGAAAAGGATGAAACAATGGTACGAAGGATTACAGTTGAGAAAGTCAAAATAGCGATAGCTTGTTTATATAGAAGAAGAGGAGAATGGATGATGGATGGAGGAAAAGAAGGAAGAATTGGTTTTGATAGGAGGGGACTTAAATGCATGAACTGGCGAACGGGGGGGGGGGGATTTGGGATCAAGAAAAGGAGGCATATATAAGGAACTTTAAACATAGGGGGATGGACCGGAAGGGGAGGAAGTTACTAGACGTGATAGGAGAAAATTGATAGTTTATATGTAATGGCAACATAAAGGGAGAAGAGGAAAGGGAGAACACATTCATAGGAAAGGGGACAACATTAATAGAATACATCATGGCTGAAGAAAGAATGCAGCCTATAATAGGGAGTATGAAGGTGGGGATTGAGTTAGGGTCTGAACACTTCCCGGTATAAGCCACACTAAGAGGAGGCTTTAGTAAGCGCGGAAAAGGGAGAAAGGAAACAGGGGGAGAAAGGAACACGAATGTGGAAATCCAGGAGGTAGAAAAATTAAATAGTTTAAATAAAAGATGGAAAAGGAGGAGCTTAGTTATGAAGAAGAGGAAGGAGTAAACTCGTTAATTGAAAGGTTGAAGGGGTCGATTGAGAAGGTAAAAGATAAGCTTGGTACTAAAGAAGACAGAGTAGGGGTAAAGAGAGGTTGGTGGGACAAGGAATGCTGGGAGAGTAAAGAGAAGATAAAAGTGTATGTAGGAAAATGGATAAAAGAGAAATTAGAGAAGGAGGAGTATAACAGGAGAAAAAGAGAACATGTGAAGATGCTGGAAAGTTAAAGACAAAGGGGTAGGAATGAATATAAGGCAGAAGTAGAAAAAGCGATCAAGGAAGGTAGGACCACTTGTGGTCGTATCACTTGTCAAGAAAGGGGAAGAAAAGAAGGTAAAAGATTACAGAGGGATCTTTCTCATGCCAGCCAGCTATGAAATATATTCAGAAATCTTAAGAAAAATATTGGAGTGTCAGGTAGAACAAAAGAAAAGTACCCCACACAATCAGACAGGATTTAGAAAAGGGATAGGAACTGTAGACAACATCTATGTACTCAACTAATTATTTAACAGAAATTGAGGAAGAAAGGAAGGATTAGGATTAGGAAAGAAAAGAGGGCACATTTTCTGAACAGGGAGAGGTCTTAGGCAAGGGTGCCCGTTGAGCCCGTTACTATTTAATAAGCTGCTAGCTGACTTAGAGGAGAAGCTAAAGGAGAAAGGGAAAGGAGAAACGGCTTTGGGAAATGGAAAACTATACTCTCTAGCATATGCGGAAGATGTAGTTCTCTTAGCAGATGATGAGAAGGGGATGAACCTAATGATGAGAATCGTCGAAGATTATGTGGGAGCAAAACATTTGACATTTGGAAAATGAGCGGACAAAAAGTGGAAGTTCTGGAGGAGTTTTGTTACCTAGGTTTTTGGTTTAAAGCAGAGGAGGGAAACGAGCTGCAGGTAAGGAAAAGAATTGAATGTTCGAGTAAAGTGATGGGCCAAGTATGGGGTATAGGAAAGAGAAGGTTCAAGGACGATTGGAGAATGAGGGTCTGATTGTTCAATGCGTTGGTTTGGGCGCTGTTGTGTTATGGAGTGGAGATCTGGGGATGGAAGGAACATAGAAAACTTGAGAGGATGCATGAGCGATTTTTGAGATGGATAATGGAGGTTAGCTGGAGTTGCCCAAGATATACGTTAAAAGAAGAATGAGGGAGGGAAAAGGGTTACTAGACAAATTAAGAGAGCCTGGAGGTTTCAAAAGAAGTTAAAAAGAGGAGAGGGAAGCAGAATAACACATGCATGATTAGGCAAAATTCACAAGAATCAGGCAAGAGGCAATTGGAAATTCAAAATGGGAGGAAGAAAGGAGAAAAATGAGAAGTGTTTATAATATACGAGAAGGGGTTATGGAATAGCAGGACATAAAATTAGAGCTATTAGTAAAAGAAGGAGAAGAGAGATAAAAAAGACTATGGATTCTAGGTACAATAGATGGTATATGAGGGTAAAAGGGTTGACGCAACCAAATATCTGCTAGAAATAAAAAAAGGAAGAAAAATGGAGTAGAGTTGTATGGTTTAGAATAGGAGAAGGAGTGAGAGCACGCAGATATTCGATAGATGAAAAGGAGTACCTATGTAGAGTATGTATATACGAAATGGAGTCATGGGCACATGTATTAGAGAGATGCACAGGAGAGGAAGAAGGACAGTTGAGTGTGGATGAGTGTGTGAAGTGTATTTTGGATGGTAATGGACAGGGAGTTATGTGGATACAGAAATTGGAAGAAGTAAGGGAAAGCAAGGGAGAAGGGCAGAGCCAAACGGCAAAATTGACTTAATATCGTGGAAAATGAATTTTTTATGGTAAGAGGAAACGGAAGCTCTGGAAGGTCGCTCATTCGTAAAGTTAATAATATTATTATTATTATATTATATATATATTATTATATATTATAAAAAAAAACTTAAAATGTTGTCACAGGCTTAAGATGGTTACAGTCCAACATGCCGAAGACATTTTTGGTTAGAGTTGGATTTTCATACATGTAGAATAGTTTTTGCACGGGGCTGTCCCGGTATATCATCAGTCACGGACGCATTTATATAATGCAATCAAGTGA